>JAGVSP010006678.1:0-28720 GCA_022494985.1 Micrasema minimum
AAGCATTGCTAAAAACACTTTGAAAATGATTTGAAAATATTTAAAGTGCTCTCCAAAAAATACTGAACTAAGAGTTATAGTATTTTTATTTTTACCAAGGATTTTTATCTAGAAAGTTAGGACACGAAAGTGTTAACCTTCGGCTCAGTGTTAAATAATTTTTGGTGTGTGCCACTATTATTCTGGGATGCGAAATAAAAAAGGCATACCTTAGCGAGTGGGTTGCGCAATGGTGGGTCAAAAGTCTAAAATGCCACTCTTACCCGGTGTGTATGGGCTTAAAGCGCCGTCCTTTTGGATCTGGGGTAATTAAATCCTTCCTGGGAACTAGACAAAAACTGCACCGGAAGTACCGAGCGGGCTTCCCGCCCATCTTATGTAAATCGCATTTGCATTTCATGAAAATTATTCTCTTAACTCAACAGCAGAGCCCGTCCCGTGTACACTACCACCTACACAAACTGTACAATAATACAGCAAGACCCCAGCCAGCTGAATACTAATTCAACGTTTACCTAGAGTGAAAAAACGAGCCACTTTGCGCCATTAGAGGGCCTTTGTGCATAATTAATTGCACCTATAAACTATCCTACAGAAGACACGACTTTGATAAATAAATGAAAAATAATTACACATCTCCTAGACCTCATTTGCCTTACCAAAAATGCAGTCGGAATACAAAACTTTTACTGTGAAAACTGTAGTAAAAACTAACCTTCACCTTAGCCGAAAATATGGATCGAATGATTTTATTTTTAGTAGGTACCGATACCTATGTAAGCCGATGAAAATTGTTCAAATTCCGATGATTTACTACTAATTCTATTCACCCTTATCCGCACCGAATGGTACATAGCACACTGCATTGAACACCAAGTGTAGTAAATCTTGATAATTTATTGGTATTATTTGATTTCAAGAATTTACTATAATGTATAATCTAATATTATACCGGGCTACCATGCACGAGGTCGGGGTTCGATTACCGTAGGGGGTCAACATGAAGTAGGTACCTATGTATTTACATGTGAATTTCCTAATATATTAATAATAATATTTCATTGTGTGATATCTTGGACTGGTTTTGAAGCGTATGACCATCTAAACTTTATGTAAGATCAAGATACACTGCACTTGGTGTACCGATGCAGTGCCCTTTGCACCATTGGGTGTGGTTAAGTGAAACTGGTAGTAAAAGTAGTATTGAATAATTATATTAACCCTGTTAGCTATGTTTAACACCCGAAAAATCTGTTTTACGTATTTTTTTTCAGTGTAACATGGGCTGCTATAATTATGTTGATAATTATTAATATCTGTTCTGTTTTTGATATTTATATCTTCTCATTTGGTTTAACGTAAACAAACACTTAACGTTCCAAAACAAATCTTTTAATAAGTTATTCCCGTAGGTTGACTTTACAGGCATCTATTTTAGTACGGCCTACCTAATAACACGAGATAAACAAGGGGTCCGCATATAGCAAATCCCGAGCCGCGTTTTTGTAGGTACTTCAATATTTTGATTTGAGGTGTTTAAACTGTTTTTTGAAATATTCATTAATGTGGTATGTATTTACTTGGAAGTAATGGGAATAACCCAAAGAACATATAAAAACTTGAAGAAGTACAATGCTATGTCCCTATAGCAACATTTGCGTTGTGACGCTAACGCGGTCCATTATATTATGTAAACCAAAATTCAATAGTTTGCTATTTAAATAATTATGAATAGTATATTTTTGGTTTCAAAAAATAACTTACTTATAATACACCATGATTTTCTTAAATATTCGTGAATTTTGTCACATTTTTTAAGTAACAACAAACCATATTTGTAATTCTTAAGAACCCTTCTCACATTATCTGCCTTAGCAACACTTAAAAGATCTGATTGGTTGGGGAACTACCAGTTTCTATTAAAAAGTGGTCACAATCACCATATATATAAAATCCGCATCTTTTTATAAAGTAGGTTTTTTTTAATATCCTTGGTATTTTTATAAGAAATATTAATTTCATATTATTATAATACCTTAGACCTGGTGCTAATGCAAAATAAATGCATGTTTACGAATAAGTTCTCATTCGTCATATTTTCATTCAGCAACGCAGAAAAGATTGCTGACTTCTGGTAAGAGGTAAGAGAATTGTAGGTGTTATTATTCCTAACAGAATAAAGCCACAATTACCAAATTAACGACCAAACGGTGTCCACTTATCCGAAACAGTAAACACAAACCACTTTCCTGCTGTACCAGTACAATAATAACTCGTGACGCGTCGCATTCTCAGAAAAACAATGGCACAATTCGATAAAACTATTTTTTGCAAGTTTTAATATTTTATCGTGATTTGATGTTTTAATATTTTTACATATACCTTAAATAAATTTGGGAAACGTTCTATTTTTTCTCAACTATGTACGTACTTCGCAAGTCCAGGAGGAATAATAACAGGGAGGTCCAATATCACTAACACCCTGAATTGAGAAAAATCACCGGGAATCAAGCCCGGTCTAATAATATCGGCTACCTCTAGGTTTTCGCAAACAAAAATATGAATATGCCTTTATTGTGATTATACTAATAAATATATTATTATTAGCATAGTACAACCTCCTTGTACGAGTACATATGATGTATATACTAATGTTTAACGTCTACCTTGTTTTAATAGACTCCCGTGCATTATCTGTGAAAATCTAAAAGTGAATTAAAACAGTAAACTGCAACTCACTGATTTTGCTTGAACTTGAAAAATATGACCATAAAATTATTTATTCTTTTGTCACGTTTGCTCCTACGAGTATGGTAACATGCGGACATCAACAGACGTCTCCAAAAGTCAACCAACACTAGACTTGTCTCTTCTCACGCCATCTTTCATTAAAGCTTTTGCTTCACCGAACACATCTGAAAGATGGAAACGTTTTCAAATTAATTTTTGACCATCAAACTATTGATTGCGTTGATTGAAAATTGTACATACATTCCGGAACATTTCTCCATATTTTTATTAATTTAATGTTATATACACAGAGCTATGTTAGGACCAAATATGCAATGATATTAAACACGGGAACAATAATAAAACAAAGTGCACATAAGTGCATACCAAAACTATTTGAAATTTGATAGCCTGAATAGGGTATTTCTATTCCCAGTCCTCTCATTTTCTTTTTTTCCTTTCCCTGTCATCTCCTTTTCTTCTCATTCCACCCTTCCCTTTTATTTCTTGTTTTATGATATGATTTATTTTTTCTTACTTAATATGCCTTTGTATAATATATAATGTGTAAAACTGTAATAGGTTTTCATGTTTCCTTTTGTATTATACTCTCTTTTATAATAAAACTGTTGTTTTTCCTTGAAGTATTTTCTATTTTAGGTAAAAACAACAATAAGAGTGTGTTGTATTGTGTTATGTTGTAAGTGTTGTTTGTGTTGGTCTGTAGAGCGATGTACTTAGCATTCCCGTTGCAGAAAAATAAAATAAAATTGATTACATAATTAACAAGCTCGATGAGATTCAGCTTCCGTTTATATTGGAAAGCTGTGTCATTAATCAGGTCCAAATAATGTTCCTTCACATAGTATTTAGGATTCAAGCATTTAATCATTCTTACAAACGGAAAATTTTAAGTAACCAAATAATGAGTTTTTTATTAACCCAAAAACGTTAAATTTTTACTTGCACCACTATTATCGTCCAAGTTAGATGTAAACAAGGACATGCTAAATCTGTAAGTTTTCAGGCCATTTAATATAAATATTAAATGTTTAGTAAAGGAATACGTTAAAGTTCTGTTTTCTTAGAAATAGGGTATCAAAATTTAGAAAGTGTGTAGATCTAACCATAACACTAAGTAATTTAGCCAAGATGTTTACCTGAGAAGCTACTCTTAATCACTTTGTTTACTTCTACACACGATGTTTTGTGTTCTGCTCCCAGGAGAGATAGTACAAGATTTTTGTATGAATAATTTTTCGTCAGATGCATAAAATCAAAATACACTATATTTGGTGTACCAATGCATTGCCCTACGCACCACTGGGTGCGGATAAGGGAATGTAGTAGTTTTTTTTCAAAGTCGTGACAAATAGGTCTTCATAAAAATTTAAAAAAAAACATTAACTTGTAAAATGCTTTCCTCGTCACGGGGTTTTCCAGTTGGGAATGCATTAAAATAAACCACAGAAAAAAGTATTGTAGGTAAATAAATAATTATCTTGCGCGCTTTATTTCACGTTTAACGCAGCCAAACTGCGTAATTTCAGGCGAGAATAGAATAAGTTTCAGGATCTAGGTGGCTCGGAAAATGGATGGATTTTCTTTCCCAGTAACCACGATTCCATAATGTGAAAATTCCATTTGGCGACCAGAAAAGTTTTTCATTTAAACCTTTATCTTATCGTTCTCTCGATTTTCTCGTAAATCTAACCTTGCTGCTTGAAAAGGACCTTATTCCTTATTTCCTTCGTTCCTTACGCCCATTCATCATCGGACGGAACTTTAAATTCATTACCATTTTTATAAAGTTTAATTAAAAAATTTTTGCTACCGCGTGAAATTATAAAACCTGAATAAAGAGGATCGAAAAGTACTTTGGGATTCTATTATTTTTTTAACAGAGTTTCTCTGTTAAGCTGTCTTTACTTCAGCACTGCGGTCACCAACGTATCTGATGTAGAATTGTAGATATATCGCATTTATGAGCAGTTTATGACGCTAATCTGTGAATTATCTTAATAAGAGATTTTGATGATAAACGTCGCACGTCGCGGTCGCATAAAGCATCATAACTGCGATATATCGTACAAAATACATATGGAATCAAATCTGAGGTTAGAATATCAGATCAATTAAAAACGTTTTGAATTCCTAATTTCACAAGTGCATGGTGCTTCACGTCTTTTTTTATGTGTAAATTCTGAAACAAACGCATTTGACCCAATATGCCAGCCCCCCTGCTCTCAACTACAGCTTAATTAACTAACTAACCTTCTCACCATTTCTCCGACGGGGTAAGCAGAGAATTTAGAACGCAACACTACGCTGTCCGGCAAACTTACTATGATTTCTCCACATTATTACGTGAATTTATTCAACAACTGCAGTTTAATATTACGATCTATTCAGTGATATTCGTGGAATTAAATCAGCACAGGACGCGCAAAGAAGAATTTATTACAACCAGACAATAATATTGAATGCTTTGTATTGAATTTTCATAAATGGTTTTGCATTCTTGAAACTATTCACAGCAAACTCATTCAAACATTGTTGGTTTTTTCATCACGAAGAAATTCTGATGAAATACAAGAGTAAATAGTAAATATTATGTTCCGAATAGAACTCTGAACTACCAAAAGAAATTGATTAGTATTTTGATGAAGTTGTGGAAATTGTTATGTTATCTGTAATTACTACTACTACTACTTTCCCTTATCCCCACCCAATGGTGCATAGGGCACTGCATCGGTACACCAAGTGCAGTGTATCTTGATCACTTTGTTACATGAAGGTGAGATGATTAGTCGCTTCAGAACCAGTCCAGTCACACGTGAAAGATTAATTTTAAAATATAAATATTTACTGTAAATACTATCACCGCGTTTTTGTATGGGAAGTACCTAAGCAGAAGTAATATACCATAGTATTAAACTAATAATTATCCTGCAAATGCTGTTTCCTCACCATTGAAAAACAAAAACAAGCAGCCAATTACATAGTTTATTAGATTAAAAAACAATAATAGTGAAACTAGAAACACATCCCAGGAGACAATTTTTTTAGTTGATAAACTAAACCAAATACCGCTTTTATAACTCCTGCATCACACCTGTTCTCCTCTATGGCTGCGAATCATGAAACCTAACCAGGACTCAAGATAGCAGACTTCTGAGTTTGGAGAATAGGTGTCTTAGAAGAATTTTAGGTGTGCGGTGGTTTGACTTTGTAAGGAACACAGAGGTGAGGCAACGGACACAGCTAAGGCGTTTCGGCAGGCTAGGCCATATACTACGTATGCCTTCCGAGAGCCGCCACCACGCTTGCCTATTTTACAAGGCATCAGGTTCTCGGCGTCCTGGTCGTCCACTGTTGACAATTCGTCGGCAGTTTGCGTCAGAGCTGCGGGACGCGGACTTGACTTGGGAGGGAGATCGTTTGGCCTGGAGGGCAGTTTGTGGATTCCATATGCTCCACATAGGGAGCGGATATGGTATGATGATGATGAAAAAATCCATACAACATTTTGAGTGTATTCAAATAATACTTGTAGATAACAACTGGATTTCACCTGTGACGGGCACGCATTCAATTAAAATTGACATCTCACTAGAAACGATAGGTTTGGAAGAGAATGTAGATTGTAGATATCTAGGCAGAGACAATTGTTATGGACGACTGAGAGAATTCACATGTGTAGCATCACGCCAGTTTACCGTATAAGGAATAAAAATGGTCTTTTATTATTCATAAACATTTTTTAAAAATAATTTTAAAAAATACGTACGAGGTTCTGTGTTATCAGCGTATTACTATAAAATAAAGATACCTATATAATATACGGTATATACCGAAATAAGTTTTGATAATTGGCAGATATGGATATTGTATATCAAGTACTAGACGGAAAGTGATGTGACAGGTCATAAGTCTATCTATCCATATTTCCTCCCAAACTTTTCGTCTCTTTTGAGATGTCAATAATAAAACCAGACACAAAATATTCAACATTTTAATGATCTTGTACAAGTATCATCATTCTGGCAAAAGGTGCCTGAACATCATAGTGATTCTGATTTTTAAAATTTTACATACACGTGTTTATTACATAATCATAATAATGGAAAAAAAACACTTGGCAAAGTTAGTTCTTCTAATGCAATCATCAATGTTTTCGCTTTGCATGATGTATTTTTTTCAATAAGTGAAACAAATAAAATAACTTTTTGATCTTTATACTTCTGAATTTACTTCGTGTCTGTATGTAAAATCTTTGAAACTATTTTTAAATCTTTCACTTAAAAAAGGCTTTTGTTTCAATCCCTTTAAAATAAATGTTACTATGCTAGCTTTTGAATACATATCCACAGGGTGATGATAGGAATCGCAATTATTATATTCTTTATTCTTCTCGTTATCCGTACTGAATAGTACAGAAGATACTTAATTTATGATGTGTAATAATTTTCTTAAAAATAATGTTGGTTTTTATGGAATATATTTTTACTCATAATTTGGAAGCTTAAAAATTAATTTCCCTTACAAACCCAGCTTTTAAGATGCTAAAACCTATGACGTAAAAACATATGATCTTCAAGAATCATGTAGGGAATCCGCAGGTTAACACACAAAAATTTAGATAAAATGGCACTGAAGCGTAAGACTGATCATTTTACATCCGTGTACTTATCAAGATACTCTTCACTTGGTGTACCAATGCATTGTCGTGATTAATATTAGGTATGTATAATAATAATACCAAATAATAATAAATAATAAAGTTTTTATTCCCAACCACGAGGTGGTGAGTGAAAGCCTCTAAGGTTAATTTAGATACACATAACCATAGCATAAAAGAGAAGTTATGTATTTTATTAAAATATACAAGACTTCAGGTTTACTTAGAATGGTTACACCTTGTATATGTAAAAGTAATTCGTTTAAACGACTATTGAATACATTTTCTTGGAATATTTTCGCCTCACCGAGTTTCTTGCATAATGTTGATTTTCCTTTTTACTCCCTCCTTGATTCGTCTGTAAAAGATTTCGATAAGGAAATATCCACTTTTACAAACTAAGTATTTCATTTATCGTAAGCTGTTTTCTTAATACACACCCAATGTAAAATTTTTGCGGTTGTTCTTATATACGTAATATGGATATATTTTGTATCAAAAATCTGACATGTGAAACGTTCTTATCATTTTTTTTACCCAATCATCCGAAGTGATATTTCTTGCTATTATAGATAACAATAAGATAGTTTTAATTCAACAAACACACGGATTTTTTATCGTTAATACAGACAATTTATTGAAAACACGGATGAGTAATGAATTTCACAAAAAAAACTGTGTTAAATTAATTAAGTTCAAATATTTATAAGTAATTTCGTGTTTAAAATACCAATATTTTTATATATCACAACGCATCGCATTTTTATTGTGTATTTTTCCTTTGTGTATTTTAGTGTTTTAGAGCCATAGAAAATTATTAAAAAAATTAAACCATTAATAAAAATTAATCAAGATTATACTGTACTTTAGAATTTAAAAATAATAGTACCTAATATAGAAGTCCAAAACCATAATAAAGTCCCTTAAGAAGATGGGGTAATTTCAACAGACATTTTTACTATCATAACATTAATAAGCATTGCAGTCGTAACATTTTTACATAAAGCAAAAATATATTTTTCACTCCCAAATGTTATTATTTCATGTTTTTATCATAAAGATGCAAACTTTCTGCAGTTGTCTATAAAATATAAAGTACCACCATAAGCCATAACACTGTTGTAGCAACATAATAATATTATTATTATGCACACAATGCATTCGCAGTGCATGTTTTCTTACTACAAGCTATGTATGTATGTAGCTCTGTACACATGAACAATTTTATATTGTATTTTTGGGTTTTTAACTATCTATTACACCGAATATTATACAGAATATCTAAAAAACATATTTAACCAACAGTAAAGGTAGAAAAAGTAGGCGCACACGTCGACGAAATTGGGAAAATAAGAAAATTAAATTCAGAGTTCAAAATGTCTTGTTTTCTTGCAAATCCATTAAATACATCTTGTGTCCAATAAATACTGGGATCTACCCATAAGGCATGCCTAAATTATTTTCAATCGAGTGTGTCCAAATACTTGTAGGCGCCATTTTACTGTATATTGGTGGATATGGATATCAAATACTAGGTGAAATGGGGAATGTTGTAATACATCAAGTGGCCACTTAACCCAGCCAATGACAGGTCATAAGCCCTGAAACGCCTAGATATCCATATTCCCTTCCAAATTTCTCGTCTCTGTTGAGATGTCAAATTGTAATTATTAGCCCGTAATGGGTGAAATCCAGTTTTGTCTACAAGTATTTGGACACACTCAAAATGTTGTTTATAAAAATTAGATGGTAAAAGTTATAAGCATAACAAATTGAAGATTCATCTTCAGGCGTTTCCTAGTAGGTGATATAATTCTGTAAGAATCTCACTTGCAATCATAAAGGTTTCTGCTAAAATGCTTAGCAATTTTCTCAATGGATGATAGAGAGTTCACATGTGAAGCGTCGCGCCATTTTACTGTTTATTGGCGGATATGGATATCAAATACTAGGTGAAAAAATGGGGAATGTAATACATCAAGTGGCCACTTAACGCAGCCAATGACAGGTCATAAGCCCTGTAAACGCCTAGATATCTATATTCCCTTCCAAATTTCTCGTCTCTGTTGAGATGTCAAATTGTTATTTTCATTCGATTTATTAGGACCAGTAACTGCTATTACTTTATCCGACCAGTCATATCAGTTCATAATAAGCCCTGATATGTCTTTGTTGAGGTGTAAATAATAAACAGTAGAGAAATAACGAAATTGTCATATCTACAGATTCATGCTCGAAGTCAGAATGATAAATAATCAAGCGACAGAAAGAAGACGATATAATATTATATTTCCTCCATTTTCTATCTTCCCGCGGTTCATATTGGCGTTCCCGTGCAACTATCTGTTCCTCGCTTCATATCGCAGCGGGCGCGGGAGAATAGTGATACAGTTACCGGATATGAAAGTATTTCATATCCAATATCCCACCCATTGATGAAGAGATGCAGTTCAGAATCAGAGTCACAAACAATTTTTAAATAACGAAACATTCAGTTCTCTGAAACAAAACAATGAGAGCAGAGAAAAATTTTACCAGTAATATGAAACTTTATTCAAAGAGCGTTAACAAAAATAATTACATACAAATTACTAATACTTAGCTTACTTTTAATGACTGATGAACAAACAATGAATTTATTGTGATTTTCCTTAACTATCGCATTGGTTTATTTAGTCCTTTTTAATTTTTTTAGCGAATAATTGATTACTAAAAACTTGCTAAAAAAATATTTTTATAATTTTGAAATGGTTTTATTTTTTCAATTAACACATCTAGCCACTTAATTTCTTTCTTAAACACCAACTTCCACTCCCTGTTTCCATCCCTTTCGCTTCCCATCATAAAAAAATGTGGGTATGTAAAAAATGTTCTATTTTTGTTATTGTTAAAGATCATTCTGCGAAAACCTATAATTGGAGCTTTTTTCAATCAACGTGATGTATACTTATGTGTTATTGTTCTCTGTTGATACTCCAAATAAAATAAAAATTTAACAAAATAACCCATTGGCGCTTTTTCCTAGAAATAGAAAGGAAAAGTGTATATATTATATACAGGTATGTGTACACTAGCTGCTTATGCTAAAAATTGAGCAAACGTAAGGTTACAATTTGACATCTCAACAGAGACGAGAAATTTGGAAGAGAATATGGATATCTAGGCGTTTACAAGGCTTATGACCTGTCATTGGCTGGGTTAAGTAGCCACTTGATGTATTACAACATTCCCCATTTCACCTTGTATTTGATATCCATATCTGCCAATATACAATAATTATTATCCCGTAATGGGTGAAATCCAGTTTTTGTCTACAAGTATTTGGACACACTCAAAATGTTGTTTATAAACGTAAGGTTCTTCGATATTTTGTTTGTACAAATTACAAGCTGGCTTACTGATTTTCTTATGTGAGTACAAAAACTTATTGTACCTAAATACTAATATTTTTTTGTAATTAAATTAAGAGTTATTTTGTGTTAAGTAAAGAAGAAAGCAAAGTAATAAGCAGAATTAAATCCACGAATAAACACTTTTGATATTTTGGTAAATTTTCAAATAGCATAAACTATTGCAGCATATTGTTATCTCAGTAGAACTATAAAGTAATGCTTCGTTAGACGCGTTTATGTGTTTATTTAGTGTGGTCTGTGGTCGTTTCGACACCAAACGTTTGCTGAAACAGTTTTCAACGCAGTAAAGGAATAAAGAATAATAATGAATTCACAAAAAGTTATAATCCACCTTAAAATTTACATATAAACTTGACTACAACCACTACGTAGTTTATTTAAGAGGTCGCGGGTTCGATTACCTATCATAAATAATAAATATATTATATTTCAGCTCTAACATGATACGTCATTTTACATTTTCCCCCGTCATCTCTCGTCATACATAGCAGCCCAAGTCTTGCAATGAGAACACTTTTGCTGAAGACAGGGACGTAATGAGGTTTTTCGTTTTGAGTTATTGAATTAACGCCGCCAGTACCCAACAGTTCAGGGGGCATTATAGCGCTACATTCTAGCTAATGTACCGAGAGTTAGTATTGGTATGGTGAGATGATGCCGCTGGAAGAGTGCAAAACGTTTGTGCAGTTGTTAAGTTTTCTAACGTGAAAAGATCAAAAGTCAAGATTACATGGAAGTAGCACAAAAATGAAAAATAGTAGTGTGTTAAAAAAGTGGTGGTTTTGTTCATTTGTAGATAAAATACAAAAACTATAAATTAACAAAGTTATGTAAGTATTGACGATTTAAAAAAAACGTTTTTTATACCATACAGCGTCTATCTGGGAAGCATGTTCACAAGTGATGGAAATATTGACAAGGACATTGAAAGGAGGGTTAGTGCCGGTAACAGAATTAATGGTGCTTTAAAGTCGGTAGTATCCAATAAGTGCTTATCAAAAGAGGCTAAATTGGCAGTGCATAATGGAGTTCTGGTACCAACCCTTATGTATGGAAGCGAAGCATGGAGTTGGAAAAATAAGGATGAAAGTAAATTGAATGCAGTTGAAATGCGATTTCTCAGGCGAATATGTGGGTAAAACTATGTATGATAGGTGCACTAATGTTGAAATTAGAGCAGAATGCAAGGCTGAGATAAGCATTATCGACAAAATTAAGAAAGGTCTTTTACGTTGGTTCGGTCATGCAGAGCGAATGGATGATGAAAGAACGGCTAAAAAAATATATGATGCAACTGTGCCTGGATGTAGAAGTCGAGGAAGGCCGAGAAAGACATGGTATGATCATGGCATGATCGAATAAGTTCTCCGTGAATTTCTACATAAGTATTATGTATAAATTTTTTGGTTTGAAGGAAATTTTAATCCAAGCGTATTTTATGCAACATTCAATTTGTAGTTCTGAATAATTACAAAATGAAAGTTTTTCCTGCCCTGTAAACGCCTAGACAACCCTGTAAGCCCTGTAAACGCCTAGATAACCCACATTCGTTTCCAGAGTTTCTCTGTCTCTGTTGAGATATCAATAATATCTGATATCAGCCCAGCATGGGTATAATCCAGTAATTTGTCTACAAGTATTTGTATTCGTTCAAAATGTTGTTGTTATAAATGTACTACCTTATAAATATGTTGAGAAAATATAATTGTGTTTATGAAAATATTGCGTTAAGCATTGTACGGAGAATACAAGCACTCCAGTCCAGTCCACCTCTGCGTCCAACAAAGCCGATTCGTTACGTTTAATAAAGCAGAAGTATTTCAGCGTGATGCGGATTTCACAATATATTTCATTAGTCTCGCGTCCAGTTGACCGTGCAACAATATCTGCAGTTGTGGATTTCAAACGAACGAATTAGAACAATTCCATATTAAAAAAAATAAAACTTTTGTGTTGAATCACAATATTGTAGGTTATTCGAATTTTCGTTTTCTTTTTAACTCAACAACTCAGAGAAGAATTCCATTTTTATATTATATTTTGTTTTTATTTTATATTTCAATAGGCCAGGAGGTACAATCACAGAGAGGAACGATGTCACAAATACCGAGGCTTATCATTTTTTATTTTTGTGTTCTCACCGGGAATCGAACCCGGAAGCTCCGTATCGAGAGTCCAGCGTCTTAACCATTATGGTAGCGTCTTAACATCGCCCACAAAACAGTCTAACGCTTCTGCGCAAGTTAAGTGTACATATCACATGGTAAATTTTTATGCGTAAAACCACATCTCTACAGTCAGAATCGAACCCGTGACCTCAGTGTAGCCACGCTGATTTATCCAATTGTATGTATTTTATCACGTGCCATTCTTTCAGCTATTTTCTCACGGTTTTAAAATATATATATATCCCAACGCCAGCCCTGTAAAATTGGTCCGATTTGGTTTTCAGGCTTATTCCGCGCCCGTTACGATTTCAAAACAATCCGTTTTCATCATGTACCTATAATCGGAAATTTCCCAAATCGGTAATGCCACCGGAATGTTCTGAATCCGGTAATGACGCTAAAAACACGAACTCTGGGAATGGGAGCCATTACTGAATTTACGTTTATTGATTTCCCAGCCAAGCATAAAAATAAGAGCAAAGAAGTGTTCGATAATCGCATTAAATTTTTAGCGAGAAAACTAAAGATAAAATGGTTTATGAAACTTCAGTTTAGTAAGACTTTTATTATAAAGGTCAAAGAAAAGTTTTATCGTAATTGATAATTAATCTTTTTCACTAATTTTATTTTGAAATCCTAATAAAAACACATTGAAGGTCTTATAATTGAAACATTTTTAGTAGTATTACATGGTCAAAAATATATATATGTATTTGGTCCTAAGTCTCTGTTTATGGTGGTTTCATTTTGTAAAGAATTCAGAGGTGAGGCAATGGACGTAGCAACCTTTGGTGTCAGCTGTTGTCATCAGGCAAAGGAGTTTCTGTTGGCTGGGCCAAAAACTATTGGTTAAAACTATTGGTTAAAACTATTGGTTAAAACTATTGGTTAAAACTATTGGCTGAAAACTATTGGTTAAATAAAAAAAAGTCAAAATATGGCTTAGGTTCACTGGTTACCCTGTTGTACATCGAGTTTTGTACACGGCGTAGTCATTATTTGCAATAATTTACACATACACCTAAGACTTCAGTTTCCTAAAGAAAATAATATTACAGTTGTATCCATGGTAACTATTTTCTTGAGCATCGAAGGTTTTAAAATCAGGGTTAATTGTTGATATAATTTAAATATCATTAGGTACTACCATTCCGAATTTTATATTATTAAGGTCAAATGTAAAAAGTTTTCTTACGCTCTACATAATAATACGAAAGGATGAGATGTTAAAAATACTTCCAAAATCATGTCATCCTAAATTTTCTTAAAATTTCATTTCATAATTTTGTTGACTGTAATGTTTACAAAGCACTTAAGTTACGCTGGAAGAGATTTCTTCATTATTTTGCCTCACTTGTCATTTTGCGTCATAACTTTTAACGTGTCTCTCACTTTGATTAACTTAGACATAGCTTCTCTCACCTCCTATCTGTTTTCCTCTCTTCGTGCTCTTCGTGCTCTTCATCTCTTTCTCTTCCCTGTAAACTCCTAAAACAGTGAAGAAATTTGCCTAATGGAAGCTTACGGAGATACAAAATCTTGTCAACTTTATATCAAACCTGAGCTTATAGGGTGAACACGTTTTGTAATATTACATTTTCGAAACAAAACAAGAACACGAGTGTCTTATTACTAACACACATACTCGCATTTTTAGGTACTAGGTACTGAATATTGGAGGTCTACAAAACAGTGGACATACCTAGTAAACTTTTTCTAACTTGGATAAAAATCGTAGCTCATTACTTACTTTTGAAACTTGATTAGGTTTACATGTAAGTAAGGATTACGTTTTAATACTGGTAATATAACTTTCTTGTAATAGTAAAAAAATTCACAGAACTTGGTGTACTAATGCAGTGCCCTATGCACCATAAAGAAAGAATAATGGAATAGAAAAATTCCTTAACTCTCTGTAATAACGAATTTGATCTTGAAAACTTTGAGGGTCTAATAAGCTGGTTATTATGAACTATATTTAGGAAAATCAAGTCAGAGAGGACGCGAACTGTTCACTGCAAGATGGTAGGCTACATAAAGAACCTAGCTGGGTACTCTCTTTCTGTTTCAATCAATATGACCCAGGACCGAGAGGAATGGAGGCGATTGAATGATTGCTGCAGTCTAATCCTGTGTAATCAGTTGAAAAAATTTAAAAAACGAAAAATTTAGAAAAAATATTCACGCTCACATAATAGAAAATTTTATTATAAACGCAAACAAACGAAAATAAAGTATCGCTCCGGGTGTCGGCTTCAAATGTTTTAGGAAATCAATTTCCACGAGGAGAAATATGTTTTCAGGAAATTCCTGAAATTCTCTGGGGTTTTCGGGTAAAGTCAAAAATATTTAGTTTCAGCATTTTCAGAACATGAACATAAATATGCGTTTTTATGGTGAATTCGAATATTTCAACAGAAGGATTTTGTGGTTTTAGAGTTGCTTATGGTTTATTCGTAGATACAATTTTGATACATCATAATATATGGGAAATATATGAATATTTAAAAACACTCAATTCAACTTCACGCCACGTATTTTAGCTGATTATGAGAGATATCTGAATGGTCGAATGATAATTTAGTGCAAAAGCAACTTTGATAACAAAATTCTACAATACATATAAATGTAAATACAGCTCTATTTACAGGCATATGAACCATGTTTGATAACCGTAAAACTAGAGAATATTATAAACAATATTTATAAAAAAATTTCTAACTTAAATTTTGTGGATTTTTCAACACTCTTCTTCTTCTTCTTCATCAGCCAGTGTTCGTCCACTGCTGGACATAGGCCTCCCCCATATTGGTCCACTGCTTTCTGTCCTGGGCCTCGAGCTGCCATCTGGATCCTGCAGTACTTTTTATATCATCTGTCCATCTTCTTGGTGGTCTTCCTACAGGTCTCCTTGCAGCTTAGGTCTCCAGTTTCAGCAGGCGCTTCGTCCATCAGTCCTCATTCTGGCGTGCCACATGTCCAGATAATGTCCTCTAAGATATTTTAAGATCCTTATGTAAATTTTTATTATCGTTTTCGTTCTCATTTATAAAAAAATAACAAAGCCTATAAGTACAAAAGTGCGCTCCAACAAATAATCTAAATTGACAATTCGGTGACCTTCGTGTTTTATACATACGTCCAGATTTTTTAGTAGTCCTCTGATAAAACGATCTTTTCTTAGGGATGGGTGGCCACGTGGCCAAGGGGGCTGTGGGTGGGATGGACTTCAGTCCTCACTTATCGGCGGGATAGCAAATTGCGTACTTAAATTTAATAATAAAGGAACTTTCGCGCTGTTAAGGGTTAAAACAGGCTACTATTAATATGCAATAAAGTTGGGATTTGATCTCGGCTGAGTTAACGTGATAACTAATAAAATAAAATAAAACTTCTAATTTAATAAACTAACTAACCATCCCGCCATTTCCCCGAGAGGTTGGGCAGAGTGGATAGAACACCACAAAAATCTGTCTTGGCATACATCTTTCACTTCCTCCACATTCTTAAATTTTCTCGTATGTCGATTATTTAGACTTTTCTTATGTCAATTTCAACAAGTACTTGTACTTGATCACGCCATGTCTTTTCCACCTTCTTCGACTTATATATCAATGCTATCCATTATCATATTTTAGCCGCTTTTTCGTTACTCATTCGCTCCACATGACCAAACCATCGTAAAAGTCCTTTCTTAACTCTTAAGCCGTTCTTTCACAATTAATTCACCTCCTCACGACCGTAAAAGACTTTTTTTAATTTTTTTTTGATAATGCTTATCTCAGCCTTTTACTCTGATTTAATTTTGACATTTGTACACAAATCACATAAAGTTTAATCACACAGACATACGCCTGAAAGATCCCATTACAAGAGGATTTAGTCTAATGGCTTAATGTGGACCGAAAACATGATGAAAGAACTGAGAAAATAAGTTATAATGGGAGTATGTCTGGGTGCAGACGTAAAAAAAGCCATGGAATACATTGCATTATGGTTTCATGTACAAGTACTTGAAAGTGGACACGTGAAAAGTCGGAAATTGGCGTGCGTGCATGACAAGAGTGATGAATGTGGAAGAAGCAAAAGAAATATGCCAGGACTGCGTGGTGTGGTATTCCATCTTCTCTATAAATGCTTTCGAAAAATGGTGTAATAGTTTCATTTTTAAAAGTATGTGGCGGGGCGACAATGACGGCACGATCCGACAATTGCCGAACGCCGACGTAAACGTACGAACTCGCCAAACTGGCGACGAGAATCTTTTGGACTTCCTTCGTCACCGCACGCGAATTTTGGGCACAGAATTCCCGCCAACTAAGTATTTCGCATCGTCATTTAATTTTGCCTAATTTAGTTTGTAGAATCTTTTATTATAGAGTGTTAAGCTTCAGTAGATTAGTTTTGTGAATAAGCATTGTATTGTAAATCGTAAGTACCTGTTTTACTTTCTCTCCTTCTGTGCACCCACATAAATACCTACCACATTATTAGGCCACCAACTAGGTGACCTTCCACAAATTAGTGTTCAAATAGGTAACCATAAATTGGTATACCCCGACGTGTGAACACGAAAACACAACATTAAACAATCAATCACGGTGACCCCATTCAAATTCCAAAAAAATTGCGCAAAATTTCAGACAGAAATATCCTCGCTTCGCAAAATTGTACCACAATAATTTTTTTTCGGTCGGTACATGAAAATTTTTAAAATCAATCATAAACGAAAGTTAAACTATTTATTTAAATTGTAATTTATTTCAAAATTAATGTGTTTCAAGGTTAATTTATTTCAAGGTTAATGGTAATTTATTTCAAAGAAATCGATTTTTCATATCGAGCTAATCGAGTGAATTTTTACTGTCGGTACCTTATCATCAATGTAAATGTAACTTAATGTAATTTAACTCAATGTAATGTAAGGTATTTCAATTTAATTTGCATACATCAGTGAATTATGCTAGTGAATTTAGTAAAGTGTGGTTAATTTCTTAACAATATTACTCGAGCGGAATTACTTATTGCCGAGGCATATTTTATTCAAACAGATGATTCATAATTTAACTAAAATTATTAATCATTCAAAACAGATACTTATCTACACAAATATAACATAATACGGTATATGTCAACGAGCGACTGGCTCACCAAAATCGCACGCCGAGTAATACATTCCCACAGTAGTAGATAAATTTTATATTTATTTTATTTTTATTTTTTATTTCTTGAGACGAACACACAAATAATTCACACAAACATTTACATAGGGTGCCAGATTGAGTGGAGGTACTTACAAGGTACCGGAAAATATTTTTGTAAGGTTCTTAAATTTTGTTTTTTTCAAAATCCGGTACATAATTTTTTTTGACAAATATTATATGGCGAGCCAAGCGTGACGTAGGCATCCGAAGGTTTTCTCTCTTTGTGAACGCACTGTGAGAGTAAGTTTTTTTTTTACCAGCGAAATTTATCAGAAATATTTTTCAGTTGGCGCAGTCGTTCACAATACTTGCAACTTGTAAAATTTTTTTTGTGTAAATACAACTTGAAACTATCAAACCAAACATGTATTCGCGCGGCTAAGCCGACGAATTTTTAACAGTTTATTGGACATTAGCATCCATACATTTTTCTATATACATTATATTGTGTGACTGTACTATATATGTTTATATTTTTAACCTAGGCTATGCATGTTATTATGTGTTACAGATTTGAAGTTTTACAATAAACATTTGTAAACTTGATATATTGTACAACGGACACTCAAAAGGAATATTAATATTGAGAGGAACACTCAGGCTTGAGGGGATACAAATACCTAATAAATAATAAATGGAAATTGTGTTCCGCCGTGTGGTAAATTAATTATAATTTATATATTTTCTGTTTTTAATTTTCTTTTCTATAACTTGCACAGTACATACATAACAACTAGCGACTCTGACATTTAAAAAAAATAATTTTGTTTTTTTAAATTTAAATTTGAATTTAAATTTAAATCTGATAATTTAAATTAAAATTTTTATACAACTACACTTATTATTGAATAGTATTATTTCAATATTTCAACTTATGTTGTAATCACGATTACATACATTTTTCTGAATTTTTTATTAAATAATTTTTAACTGTAAACCATGGCTAACAAGGACAACACTGACTTGACAAATATCAACACAGCAAACAACATGTTCCACACGGATAGGATTAGCGTTAAATTACCCCAGCTATGGGTGAACAACATCGAACTGTGGTTTTAAGCAGATAGAAGCACAATTCGAGTTGGCAATATATAGTATCGGAAGACGCACGTTATAGTCACTTAGTGTCAAAACTTGAACAAACGCACATAGAACAAGTTTCAGATATTTTACTCATGGAACCGAACCGAGCAAAATATACGAGGCTGAAGGAAGCTATAATCCAACGCATGGGCTGTCCACAGGACAGGAGGAGAGAGAAAAACTGTTTTCTTCCTTACAGCTTGGGGATCGGAACCCATCCAGCCTACTTAGAGAAATGCGGACGTTAGCAATAGGTTTACAAATAGACGATACGACGTTGCAATACTTGTGGACACAACAACTGCCCAAGACTATCCAAGCTCATTTAGCCATAAGCGAAGATGACTTGGATAGACAAGCGACAATAGCAGATCGCTTAATTACAGGTGTATACACAGGATAATGTAGCGGTAGTAGGTACCAACAATAGAGATAATACTAATAGCTTAGAACAGTCCGTACAAGCTCTAACCCATAAGGTAGAGAGCTTATTCAATAAAATTAATAACACCAAACAACAAAGTCACAACAACAACACTAACAATAGATTCAATCGCAGTAACAATTTCAATAACAACAATTTCAACAACAATTTCAATAAATCAAGTTATAGGGCCAACAGGAATAACAAGAAAACTATTCTTTGTTACTTCCATACAAATTTGGCGACCAGGCTAGGAAATGCGTCACACCATGTGAATTTAAACCGCATCTAGCTTTCAAAAAACTAGATGGTCGAATCATAGCGGAGACGGTTGATTCGACCAACACAACTCGTCTCTTTGTTAAAGATCGTGATACCGGTGTGTCATACCTCGTTGACTCCGGATCGGAAATATCAATAATTCCTAGATCTTTACACAAACGCCATGGAGAAAAGTCCAAACTGATTCTCTATGCAGCGAACGGGACTACGATACAGAATTTCGGAGTTACCACAGTAACGCTGAATCTGGGATGTAAACAAACGTTTACATGGAAATTTATAATAGCGGACACGACACGCCCTATTATAGGAGCAGATTTTCTCCACAATTTCCACCTGTTAGTCGATGTTAGGAACAAAAGATTAGTAGACAATACAAACGGCAAGATAGTCAGAGCATTTGACATCTCCACAAACAACAACATAACATGTTCCATTTCATTAACAGACAAGACTAACATTTACCACTCACTCATATTGAAGTATCCACAACTAGTAGATATCAATAAACCATACGCAGGGCTGGATATACACACAACACAATCCACCATATAGATACCCGTGGCAAACCCGTTATGTGTAAGACTCGTCGGCTGTCCCCAGAACTACTGAGGCAGGCGAAACAAGAGTTCGATCACATGGTGGCCCAAGGTATTTGTAGACCCTCCAAGAGTGAGTGGGCCTCTCCATTGCATATGGTGAAGAAGAGCGATGGTACCTATCGTCCTTGTGGCGATTATCGAAGCTTAAACGCACAGACGGTACCTGATCGTTATTCCTTGCCACATATTCACGACATATGCAATGATCTATATAACTGTAAATTTTTTTCTAAAATTGACTTACAACGCGCATATCATCAAATTCCAATTAATGAAACTGATATTAAAAAAACAGCTATAACCACACCATTCGGGTTATTTGAATTTGTAAGAATGCCATTCAGACTATCATGCGCTGCACAAACATTCCAACGACACATCAACGAAGTCACAAGAGGACTGGAAGGAGTACACGCATAAATCGACGACATACTGATCGCTTCACCAGACGAAGAAACACATGTGGAACACTTGAAAGCTTTGTTCCAGCGACTTCAAGACCATGGAATGGTGGTAAACCCATCTAAATGCGAGTTTGCCAAGAAAACATTATTATTTCTTGGTTATGAAATTTCGGCTGAAGGCATTGGACCATCGCCAACGAAAGTGGAAGCCATCACGAACCTCAACAAACCAGAGACCATCAAACAGTTGAGAAGATTCTTGGCCATGGGAAACTTCTACCGAGATTCATACCACGAGCAGCACACAAATTGATACGTCTACATGATTACCTCAAGGGAGCCAAAAAGAACGACAACAGAAAAGTAGAGTGGAACGAAATCACTACACACGATTTCGAAGAGATCAAGAACTCGCTGATCAACGCCGCTAAACTTAGCTACCCGGAGGGAAAACAGCAAGATGTCAGTGTGGACAGACGCCTCAGATTACGCAATTGGAGGCGTGCTACAACAAACCACAGACGGCATCAACTACAAACCGATAAGTTTCTTCTCAAAAAAGTTGAACAAGGCTCAGTGTTCATATAGTACGTACGACAGGGAACTACTAGCCATTTTTGAGACTGTAAGATACTTTCAACATTATCTGGAGGGCAGAGAATTCTGTATATTCACGGACCATAAACCACTACACAATTCGTGTTTAAAAGGAAAAGTCACGACAAAGAAAGCCCAGACAACTCAGATATCTAGACTACATCTCACAGTTCAGCACGGACATCAAATACATAAAGGAGAGAAGACAACGTCGTCGCCGATACCTTATCAAGGATCGACATGATCGAACAAGAGGCAAACATATCGTTCGAAAAGATCCATAAAGAACAAAAGCAGGACAACGAACTACTCGCACTCTTAGACGACAAGAACACTGCTCTGAATCGATCAAAACCAACATGCAGGGACAAGAAATCATCTTTGATCTCAACAAAGGCAACATGCGACCGTACATCCCAAAAACGCTACAGAGATCTTTCTTCAACTAAGTGCATAACCTCAACCATGCAGGAGCCGACGCCACGACCAAGACCATCAGTCAAAGAGGCGTCTGGAAAATATGAAAGCAGACTGCGCAGCTTGGACGAAGGCCTGCATACCCTGTCAGAAGAGCAAGGTCAACAAACACACGAGGACACCGATCATCAAGATCGACATGCCGAGACAGAAATTCTGCGTGGTCCATGTCGACCTCATCGGGCCTTTTCCACCATCTGAGGGACTGAGGTTCTGCCTCACATGTATCGACCGATACACTCGATGGGCGGAAGTAATCCCTATCGCAGATATCCAGACCCACACAATCATCAGAGCCATCTGGGACAACTGGATTGCGAGATACGGCGTACCGGAGAAAATTATAACTGATCAGGGTAGGCAATTCATGTCTACGGACTTTAACTTGTTTTGTTCCAGATCAGGCATAGCACACTCCAACACGACGCCTTACCATCCACAAAGTAATGGCATGATCGAGCGATTTCATAGAACGCTGAAGACGGCCATTTAAGCTCATCACCCTGTTCCTTGGACAAAATCGATCAGCACCATACTACTCGGACTGAGGGCCACACTGCGCACCAATGCAGAGCACTCAGTAGCAGAGATGCTGTATGGGTGCAACTAAAGTTACCAGCAGACATCCTGGAGCAGACGAACGACTACATTGACCCGGACTCCTACACTAGGCAACTGGTAAATTTTATGCAAAGCGTCAAACCAAGGCCAGTCGAGCACCACAATAAAGGTAACGTTTTCATCCACCCGGAACTAAAACGAGCCACACACTTGTTTCTGAGGGACGACAGAGTGTACAAACCCCTGATGCCGAACTACAAGGGGCCCTACAAGGTCATCACCAGGGCGGAAAAAACGGTAACACTGGACGTGGATGGTGAACATAAGAAGGTTTCGCTGGACAGGTGCAAGCCGGCGTTCCAGACAGCAGAAGAACGAGCCAGCCCAGCGGAAACAGAAACAGAACAACCGGCATACACAACGCGTAGCGGCAGGAAGGTGATACAGCGTCAGTTTTGAAAAAACGGTTTTCAAAACTTGGAAGGGGGCTGTGTGGCGGGCGACAATGACGGCACGATCCGACAATTGCCGAACGCCGACGTAAACGTAAACGTACGAACTCGCCAAACTGGCGACGAGAATCTTTTGGACTTCCTTCGTCTAAGTTTGGGCACAGAAATTCCCGCCAACTAAGTATTTCGCATCGTCATTTAATTTTGCCTAATTTAGTTTGTAGAATCTTTATTATAGAGTGTTAGCTTCAGTAGATTACTTTTGTGAATAAAGCATTGTATTGTAAATCGTAAGTACCTGTTTTACTTTCTCTCCTTCTGTGCACCCACATAAATACCTACCACATTATTAGGCCACCAACTAGGTGACCTTCTCCAAATAGTTACCAACTAGGTACACTATAAGTATAATTTATTGAGTAATACTATTGCATAAAAATAATGAATCAATAGATCTAACGCTGTAATATATTATTTTAACTCCCTTATACCATTTTCTATTCTACCCGTAAGAACTTTTCCCGTAGCTCGCCGTATAAAGTCTCTTTTAAAATATATACAGTAACTTATATATTAAATATGTTTCCTCTGGGATGAACAGGAAATTTATTAGGAGTATTCGTGTCATTATAATAAAACTGTTCGTAATTCATGGAGCACCATAGAGGAAACAAGAGGGTATTGTGTTGAGATTTATTGTAAAAAGCACGGTACATTAATGGTTTTTAAAGAGATTAACTTAGATTAATTGAATTTTATTAAAAATAGTAACAATTTGGTTATTAAAGCATTGAAACAATGAAACAAAATAAAATCAAAAGTACCTACATAAAGAAAAATAAACTCCTAACAATATTTCTGTAACTATGAGCTAAAGTGCCCAATCTTTGTGATTATTTATTTTTACAATGCTATTTAATAAAAATCTATTGGAAATTAAAGCAAACTGGAAAAAAAGTCAAAATCACTAAATGCATAATATCATAATAAATCGAAAAAAAAGTTTGTGAAGATGAGGGTTTTTGGCCCTCAAGTACAGAAATGAATGCATCAGAAGATTTTAAACGTGCATAAAATGAAACACAAGGTTAAATATTAGCTTGTTTTACTACTTTTTTTAATTAAACACAATATTGCTTTAAAGTAGGTGGTAGAAATATTTAATCTCATTACTGGTTAAAATGTAAGGTAGGTACAACATATCTATGATTAATATATTGTGCGGAATTGAAGTGTCTAATCGGTTATCCGATTGAAACAATAATTAATATTATTCACAAGGTTAATGAGCATATCACCTGTCACTGACGTGGCACAATATGCCTAATAACATACATAATCCCTACATTATAACTATTATGTAGCTACAGTACCAAACCAATTTATAGAAACTGGACCAAACGTTCAAGGAAAGAGTGGGTACTCAAAATAAAAAACAATAGTTCTGATACGATTATTTTGTTCTGCTAATTCGGAACTTTTTTTTTTTGCCAAAAAAATGCTTAACAATATTCTCAAACAGATAGAAATTCACTGTAATGTGATGCGTTGAAGACGAGTTCAATATATAGAAGATTAAAAAAATTTGACATAAATGGTTATCAGATGATGGGCGGAATGGGGAATGTTGTAATACATCAAGTGGCCACTTAACCTAGCCAATGATAGGTCATAAGCCCTGTAAACGCCTAAATAATCCACATTCGTTTCTAGAGTTTCTCTGTTTCTGTTGGGATATCAATAATAACTTATTTTTTGTTTTGTTCATTTGTAAATATTATTGTATAAACCAACCATGTAACTTTTAATGAAAAGAGATTTATTTTTGATACGGAGGCACTGAGGGGAATTGTGAGCGGTGGCATAGTGACACTTTTTCGAATACTTTGATAACTTCACATGAACATATTTTGGATTCTAATTTGCTTTTGCATTTGTAAATTTAAATGATATAAAATCGTTTAAAAATAGCTTAGCGTTCACCAGGACCAAAAACAGCTGCGGGTAGAGGTGGTGGGCCCAAGTTACAACAGATCTTAGTAATGTGGTATTGACATGAAGGCAACATTTATTCATGCTGAGTGGTACCTGTACGCCTCGTAGCATAGTGGTCGCGGGTTCGATTCGAGGGAGTCAACATAAAATATGTATTTACATTTGTGATTTTCATTAATATTATTTAATGTGAGATATACCTTCCTTGGACTGGTACGAATCGTATGACTGATCGTCTTACCTTCATGTAATAATAAAAAAAGATCAAGATACACTACACTTGAATCAATGCAGTGAGCACACGACATTGGTGTGTAGATAATGGAAAATAGTAGAAGTAAATTTTTGAAAAGCTAAATTCCACATTCCGAAGCTCCATTCCCAACTCACTCAAGACTCGAGTATTCAACCAATGCATTCTGCCCGTCCTTACTTATGGCTTAACAATGACTCTGACCAAGCAATCCTCCCATAAGTTGCAAGTTGCACAGAGGAGCATGGAGAGGATTATGCTTGGATTAACATTAAGAGACCGAAAAAGGAACGATTGGATCCGACGCCAGACAAAGGTCTGCGACGTGGTGCAGCGAATTGCTTGGTTGAAGTGGAAATGGGCCGGTCACATAGCCAGAATGATGGACGGCAGATGGACGAAACGCGTTCTGGTGTGGAGACCGAGGAACCAGAGGCCTCAATGACGTCCACCGATGAGATGGGTGGACGACATCAGGAAGTCTGCTGGAAGACAGTGGATGGGGACGGCGCAGGATCGGGAGGAGTGGAGACGGCAGGGGGAGGCCTATGTCCAGCAGTGTGAACTTCAAATCATACGTCACATATCTCCTCAAATATTTATCATGCAGGAAAAAGATAGTATAATAATTAACAAGTACCTTCGAGATAGCTATCTAAGAATACCAAGGATATTAAAAATTAAACATGTTTTCATTGTAATCCTGCGCGAATCAGGAACTGTGTTCAAGTCCGCCTCGTAGCATAGTGGTAGCGCATTTGGCTGCCGCGCAGGAGGTCGCGGGTTCAACATGAAATATTTGTTAACATGTGATTTTTTAAAATAATATTTCATGTGTGATACCTTGGACTGGTACTGAAGCGGATGACTGATCATCATTCTTTCATGTAATATATTTTTTTAATCAAGATACATTGTTCTTGGTGTACCGATGTAGTGCCCTATGCACCATTGGGTGCGGATAAGGGAAAATAATAGTAGTAGTAGTAGTAGTTCAAGGCTGTATGTACCTGAATTATATATTTATGAACTCGTATATATTTATGTCATTATTGAATCAACGGGATAAACTAAAATTAAAAATAATATTTTGGCCGGCAAAAATTAGAGGTTATGAATAAAGAAAACTTTTTTTAAATTAGAAAAAAAAGCTTTTATCCAACCGGAGGCCGCCAACAAATGAAAAAAAAGTGAATAAGATGCAAATAATGAGCAATCGCATTTTATGAAAAGGTGTTTTAATAATATTTTATATACAACATTTTGGGAGTGTTCAAATACTTATATACACAAATCTGGATTTATCCCAAGACGGGAGTAGGTATATGTTTCATTTTATATCCCAGAATGACAGGTCACAAGCCCTGTAAACGCTCAAATATCCATATTCCTGAATTTGCAAGAATTCTACCTCATCTCTGTAGGGATATAAAATGAAATATTTTATTTATAAATTAATGAAGAATTGAGTGAGAAATTCTTAGAAGAATGCAGAACGATTTTTCAAATTCACAGTTTAAACATTTGTGCAGCGAAGTTTTAGTAATGCAGCTTCATAAATAACGGGTTTCTCATTAAACGAAATAACACAACGGAAGAATGCACTCGTGGTAATTTATTTTCTAAAAAGTCATGAAAACGAGGTTTCTAATACTTTCCTAGCATTCCTTTACATATGGTTCTTCTAACATGCCTACAGTGGAACCAAATTAGTTTTTCTCTAAAACAATATACCACCTAACGAGACAAGAACAAATAAATACACTAAAATACAATAGTACAGTGAAGATACCATTTTATAGTATGTACAGTAAAAAAAGATAACTAAACACATAACATACTTTTATAATATGTTTTCAAACATTTTCAATTTAAGGGCTGCTTTTAAATAGTTGGAAATAACTATGCCAGAAAGCAGGAAACAAATTGTGATCGAGTGTGATTCGAACCTAGAGATTCCAATCCGGAACTCTACAAGTAAACCACAACCCAGATTTCTGTATTGCTTGTGTTTAATCTGTAGTGCTTTTTTTTACTAAATTTAATTAAACCCTTAAAAACAAAACCATTCATGTCGCTTTTCTTTCATTGTTACTTTCTGTTTTTGAATATTTCTAGGCGGTACTGAGTAAATAAGTAAATACCTCCCATTACTCAATCAATGAGCAGAACTGAAGTACTTTGCACAGTACTTAAATAGTAGTCGTATGAGGGTGTGGGTGTTTGTATGAGAGGGTGTGTGTGTGTGTGGAGTACAGAGTCTTTGGGAATAGAATTAAATAAATAAATCAGTCAGGATGAGGATACCTAAAAGCGATACTTAAACAGATAGTTGTATTGACAATTGTATACGAAATAAATTACGTACTACAGAAGAAAAGTCTGTAAAGTAGTAAGACTGATTATTAAAGAATTTTAAAAAAAAATACAAAAATATCTTGCGTGTGACCTCATTGTGAGACGCTGGACTCAAACTGCGGAGGTTCTGGGTTCGATTCCATGTAAGATAAAATTAAATGATTATTCGCCTTGGTAATTTGTGAATTTTCCCTGATAGTGGACCTCCTAGTCTGTTGATGTAGTTGATCATCATCATCATCACATACCATATGGAATCCACAAAATATCTCCAGGCCAAGTGATTGGCCGCCAGCTCCCGTGCATCTCCAAAGTCAAGTCCACCTCCCGCAGCTCTGACGCAAACTGCCGACGAATTGTCAACAGTGGACGACTAGGACGCCGAGAACCTGATGCCTTGTAAAATAGGCAAGCGTGGTTTTAAGGCTCTCGGGAGGCATACGTCGTATATGGCCTAGCCAGCCGAAACGCCTTCGCCGGATGACAGTAGATACCAAAGGTTGCCTCACCTCTGTGTTCCTTACAAAGTCAAACCACCGCACACCTAAAATTCTTCTATGACACCTATTTTCAAAACTCAGAAGTCTGCTATCTTGGACCCTGATGTAGTTTATAGATTTATTAATTTTGTTTTTCAATCATTGCTTTTTTCAATTCTTTTGCCACATTCACTCTGTGGAATATGTGAATATCATTAAATCCCTTCAGGAGATTCCGTAGTTTCACTCATTCTCTCATTCTCTCCTCCTTCTTTGCCAGTTCCTCGTCTCTAAAGCGTGCTTCAGAGGACAGTTTCTGTGCAGTTTCAGCATTTTTCTTCAAAACTAATAAAATAACTTCATAAAATAAGGATTTACTACAATGATTATTTTTGGAAAAAAAAATATTTTCAATATTAAGTTAATATTTATTTTGTATAAAACCACTCGTGGTTTATTAAATACATTATTACATAATATTAAAATGTTGGACCACAAAGTTAATGCTTTGAATATTAATAATTAATTGTTTTCGGTTCTAGCTTCTTTTGTAA
>JAGVSP010006679.1:0-13191 GCA_022494985.1 Micrasema minimum
GCGGGGATCACGTGCAAATTGCGTTAGGTAAGGATTTCTTGTTATCGAAACCATTTTACTTTTATTTTTGTGATTAATTTTTCTTTTGATTAAGATAATTTTAACAACATTTTAAACGTATACAAATACTTGTAGACAAATTACTGGATTATACCCATGCTGGACTGATATCAGAATAACACCAATAAAGAAATATTTCCAAAAATGCTTAACATTCCTAACAGATAAAAAATATTAAAAACTGTCAAAAAACCAACTCAAATGTGGATACTTCTGTACAAACTCAACATATAGGTATAGTAGTTTCAATTTTTTAAAATTATATATGGTTGTCAGATGATGGGCGGAAGGGGGAATGTTGTAGTACATCAAGTGGCCACTTAACCCAGCCAATGACAGGTCACAAGCCCTGTAAACGCCTAGATAACCCACATTCGTTTCCAGAGTTTCTCTGTCTCTGTTGGGATATCAAGATAATTGTAACTGAAAAAAATTGCATTTAAATGTTCGTTGTGCATTACTTTGAATGCATTATATTTAAACGGGTGGTTAGAAAAATGACATCGGTGACGTCACTGATTGCATTTCCAACAAAAGCTAATCAAATTTGCAAAAAAATGAAACGTCCACAATTTTTTATATGTAGAAAATATCATGCTTAACAAATAGAAATATTTTACTACTACTACAATGGGCGTCCTTACCGTGTTCTAATTTCGAACGTGATCACGTACCGTGCATTGTTTTGACGGATAGTCTCGAGCGGACAAACAGATTACAGTGTACCAATGCAGTGCCCTATGCACCATTGGGTGCGAATAAGGGAAAGCAGCAGTAGTAGTAGTTTACATAAATTTGCACCCTAGTGTATTTCAATACTAGGTAATATTGTACCGTCTACTTTTCCTAAATACATATCTTGGACTTAGCGACTTTTGAGAAGCCTGATATTAACTTATGATGGAGTTGTGTATTTTTAGGTTTATTATTACGTGACTCGTGTATTTAAATAAGCTTACGAAATATTATAATTGTAGTTATCTACTGTGAAATATGTGACGTGAAATTTTTATGTTAAAAAAAAAATTGATTTAAATTAAATTTGCAGAATACTCGTCATAGGAAATGGACTCAGAATTTTTTTAGGTCCTATAGTTTTTAAGAAAAAAATTCTATGAATGTAGAAAAATAAAACACCGTATTTCGCTTATTAACTACCCGAATCACAAACGGATTGCACGGTTTATTTTGTGATCTGGCGCTTTATTTTTCTGCATTGACAGAAAGCTTTTAGTTACAAGTCTATAGTGAACGGACACAGCAACCCTTGGTATCTACTGTCATCCGGCGAAGGCGTTTCGGCTGGCTAGGCCATATACTACGTATGCCTCCCGAGAGCCTCAACCATGCTTGCTTATTTTACAAGGCATCAGGTTCTCGGCGTCCCGGTCGTCCACTGTTGACAATTCGTCGGCAATTTGCGAGCTGCGGGACGTGGACTTGACTTGGGAGGATGCGCGGGAGCTGGCGGCGATCGCTTGGCCTGGAGGCAGTTTGTGGATTCCATATGCTCCACATAGGGAGCGGATATGGTGTAATGAAAGGAATAACTATAGTGAATGAAATATATGTAGCCCTCTCCTCCTAATTTCAATGTTTCAAAACGGAGATTCCTAACTTTGCCTCCAATGGCCTCAAATATTTTTAAAATGTATAAAATCTGGGTGAGTTCTTTAAAATACAAAATGTCTGATAACTATCGTTATTAATCGGTGCGATTTTGCATCCGGCTTTCAGTAAATCCTCCATTTTATCGATACTATGAACAAACCTGTTGGGCTCAAAATCCATTTAAAGACGATAACATCCCTGGGGATGTGTTCAGACTTGGATGCAAAGGATTACAGGGATAAAGCTGAAAATTAACAGGAAAATCGGGGTGTAAATTCTGCACCCTGCACGAAAAAACCAGGAAAAGATATACGCCTGATTTTTATATGTACGTTTGTAAAATGTATTTTTTGCAAGGTGCCCTTTTGAAAAATTTCAGTAATATACCATAAGTAATAGAGAAAACTGAGGTTTGTCTGTGCAAGATTACTGGGATATATATCTGAAAAATAATAAGAAAATCGGGGTGTATATTCATCACCTGTACAGAAAACAACAAGGTTAAGCAAAATGCTTAATTTTCATGTGCACAAATGTAAAAACATTTTTTAGCAAAGTGCCTTTTAGAATGTTTTCGAAGTAAAAGTACTGGGATACAGCAGAAAAATAGCAAGATTTAAATTCTATATCACACAGAAAATCACCAGATAATCAATACGCTTTATTTTTATGTGTGTAACCAATAAAATACTTTTTCGCGAGGTGCCATTTTGAAAGTTTTATAAGCTGAGGTTTATAGGAAATAAAGCTGAGAATTTAAAGCTTAACATTTTTGTAATATCAGAGTCTAAAGTTAAAGCACGTAGGAAATAATACAGTATTTGATGTTGGATCGAAGAAAACGCGGTATTAATTTTATTTTATTTTATGGGATTTTTATCGCAGGCTAACAGGCACTGTGATTACTGTGGTGAGTTACGGTTTAGGGTTATAATGAAAATTCTAAAGAAAAACCTACGGTAATGCTTCAGTTTTCATTCTCTCACTCTAACTGACTAACCATCGCGCCTTTTCCCCGAAGGAGTAGGCAGAGGAGATAGAACGCCACACCACTCTGTCCTGGCATACTTCTCTCGCTTCCTCCGCATTCATGCATCCTCTCATGCACGCACGCCGATTTTTCCGACTTTTCACGTGACCGCGTTCAAGTATTTGTTGTATTTGATCGTGCCAAGTCTTTCTCGGCCTCCCCTGACTTCTACATCCAGGCACACTCGCCACACGTGACCGAACCATCGTAAGAGACCTTTCTTAATTTTGTTGAGAATGCTTATATCAGATTTGCTTCTAGTTCTGCTCTAATTCCGACTTTAGTGACAATATATTATTACATATAAATTGTATATAAATGTACATTAATTATACATGGTGTAACAAAACTCGATGTACAAGCGGAAACCAGTGAATCTATATCATATTTGAAGTCGATTTTGTAGAGTAATTTTTTAAAATTCGACCCATAGTTTTCGAGAAAATTGGTATTTTTTTGGACAAATTTTTACATATTGTTATCAAATATCATTTATTTAGTCAAATTAATACTATTCATAAAAAAAAAAAAAAAAAAAAGAGCATTTTATTTAGAATTCATGCAATTTTACTTAATCTGCGGGTAGGTACTTATAAAGTTTTTTGTAAGAAAAAAATCTTTTTTTTCAACCTTGATTCAAAAGTCGTATTACACATTTGACTCCAAATATGATGTAGATTCACCAGTTTTCGGGTTTTACTACGAGTTTTGTTACTACGTGTATAAATCTATATAAATTATCAAAACAACAATATAAATAAAATGTTTAAAAAAAAAAGTAGAATGTTTCATTGTTTATAAATATCGGTCAAGGCTGATTCGGGTCGATAGTTAATGTTATCAAGGCTTGCTGAACGGTATACAAAACCATAATAACCAGTTTTATAGAGAACCCGATACAATAGTGGGATTTAGATATGGTTTGTTTAGTGAAAATAAATACCTAATAGTCGTAATCTCACAAATCGCACGTACGTGAGAGCTTTTATATACTGTAAGCTTTAAGCGTGAATTATATAAATACCGTTAGCTGGAAAATAAGATTTTCAGGTTATCTCAACGTATATTTGCTTGAAAACTTAGCGAGGGAATATTTTCTGCTAAATTAATGTTTTAACACATTCATAAATTTCTCTGGTAGCGTATGCGTGAATTTACTGATATCGTGAACAACTAACATAAGTTAGCATTACTTCATTATTATTAATTATTAACTTATCATCATTACTACAGATAAATCGTTTTAAAAGAAGAAGGTTTGGCCATTATTGATCCTCTCTGGTGATAGGTAGTTCAAATTCCTTCCAAAAATTATTGCCTACCTTCACCCATTCCATTCCGTTTTGTCACCTGTTTTACAACTCAAAATTCAGTCTAGAAAGCCCGCTCAGCGCAGCAACATTACTCTGACCTCGCAACATCCGTTCTTCTCGTGAACCTAATCTTCCTTCGTTCTTTCCACCAAAATACCCTCGTTATACTCGCCATCCATCTCCAAGCTTCCCAGATTCCAACTCCCGAAACCCCCTCGACCATAAGTGAGTAAAGTGTGCTGTGCCCCTCGTTTGTGTCCCGCCGCGCCAGTTCGACGTGGTGTTCCAGGGTATTCCAGGAGGATACTTCGCCCTTCCTGGTGGTCCTTCAGCCTCATTTCCCGCCCTTGTTGAGTCCAGCTCTGGTAAGTCCTCTTCCATTTTCCGATCCTCGTTCGGACGAAGTTACCAGAGAGTCTCATCGTGGCGGATCCAAAGCCATTATGTACAAAATCATAGTTTTCCATTTTTCGTAATTTCATTGCTTTGTTGGCCGAAATCTCAATATTTTAAAATCAGAAATCGGGGATAATTATTGTCAATATAATGTGCTGTTCTTCTCTATGGCTGCGAATCGTGGCACCTAACTAAGGAAAAAGACAGCAGACTTCTGAGTATTGAGAATAGGTGTCTTAGAATAATGCGGGACGTGGACTTGACTTGGGAGGATGCACGGGAGCTGGCGGCCGATCGCTTGGCCTGGAGGCAGTTTGTGGATTCCATATGCTCCACTTAGGAAGCGGATATGGTATAATGAATGATTGAATATGCTCTCAAAGTATTTATCTTTTATATTCTAACATTATCCCCCGAAGATGAATGCAACCCACTCCATACAAATATATTTATATTGACTTGTCTAATGAGAATGTCAAAGAATTGATAAAAGGATAGCTGGCCGCAAAAAACGTATAAGTTACATATAATAAAATATTATATACGTATTTTTTTCAAACATTCCATACTACTAATTTTCTTTTCTTCTTCTAATGCCACTATAGGCTGGCAGGTACATCTTTTTCGTCACTTAATGATGCATAGGGCATTGCATTGGCTCACCAAATGCAACGTAATCTTGATCATCCAACGGATTAACGAGTAAAAGGGTTAGTGCCGGTAACAGAGTTAATGGAGCCTTAAAGTCGGTCGTATCTAATAAGTGCTTATCAAAAGAGGCTAAATTGGTAGTTCATAAAGGGTCTGGTACCAACCCTTATGTACGGTAAAGAAGCGTGGTGTTGGAAAAAGAAGGATGAAAAGTATACTGAATGCAGTTAAAATGCGATCTCTCAGGCGAATGTGTGGTAAGACTATGTATGATAGGTGTACAAATGCCGAAATTAGAGCAGAGTGCAAGGCTGAGATAAGCATTATCGACAAAATTAAGAAAGGTCTTTTACGATGGTTCGGTCATGTAGAGCGAATGGATGATGAAAGAACGGCTAAAAAAATATATGATGCGACTGTGCCTGGTGTAGAAGTCGAGAAGGCCGAGAAAGACATGCCATGATCAAGTAAAACAAGTGCTTGAAAGTGGGCATGTAATAAGTCGGATAATCGTCGTGCGTGCATGAGAAGATGTATGAATGTGGAGGAAGCAAGAGAAGTGTGCCAGGACAGAGTGTGTGGCGTTCTATCCTCTCTGCCTACCCCTTCGGGGAAATGGCGTGATGGTTATTTTGTTAGTAGTTAATATTCTCCAACGATGGAAAGTAATAGCTTCGGCAAAAGAAAAACGTCGGCCATCGATCGACCGCGCTCGGTTCGAAAACATGCTTTAATTGAATTTACAAGCGATTGGAGTTTTTTATCTTCGGTCTTAACAAATGACGGCAATTTAGCAGAGCGATCGCCGCTAGAAGAAGGCAAACAGCGCCATTTTCTAAAGCAATTTTACGGCACTATCAGGAGCACATAACGAACAAGAGAACTAGGAGTGAGCTACCATTTTACTGCCCCAAGATGTATGGAAAAGTATGGGAAAGCTCTACGAAGGTATTATTATCCTTTATTTGTGTCTATGTGTGGGTAAGAGTGAATGTGAGAGCATTTTTTTTTATCACTTGATTTTCTAATGACGTAAACATAAATATATTAATTAAATCAGGCATGTTTTAACTAACTAACTACTAACTAACTAACTAACTAAACTAACTAACCATCACGCCATTTCCCCGTAAGGATAGAGAGAGGATAGAACGCCATACTCTGTCCTGACATACTTCCTTTGCTTCCTCTACATTCATACATCTTCTTATGCACATACGCCGATTATTCCGACTTTTCACATGACCACTTTCAAGTACTTGACGTACTTGGTCAAGCCATGTCTTTCTCGGCCTTCCGCGGCTTCTACATCCAGGCACACTTGCATTTAAACTTCTTTAAGCCGTTCTTTCATCACTAATTCGCTCCACATGACCAAACCATCGTAAAAGCCCTTTCTTAATTTTGTCGATAATGCTTATCTCAGCCTTTGTACTCTGCTCTAATTTCGACATTTGTACACCTATCATACATAGTCTTACCACACATAGATCGCATTTCAACAGCATTCAGTCTACTTTCATCCTTCTTTTTCCAACACGCTTCACTACCATACATAAGGGTTGGTACCAGACATGTTTTAATGTAATATAAGGGTGCAAAAGCTTCAGCTTTCAAATGGGGCGGGAGATTAATCGTACCCTGCCTTCTGAATATTATATCACACAACACTTCTGCTACTCCCTGAGCTCCTGGTATAATCTAATTATTGCGTCTAATTTTGACTTAAATTCTCTCATTCTACACCGCTAATGGTCTTATATTGCTTCCCCCCTGATTCATTATCTTCCGAAAAGGCTGTATTTTACAATAGGGAAGTGAATGCACACAAACATCGAGACCACTTTTAATAGAGACATTCATTAGCACAACACCCGTTCACGCAACAAAATACATTCTAGAACCTGCAATACAACCAATATTCGGTACAAGATCCCTAAAATACATGACATACAAGACATACAGTTTCCCTGTATCTATCTAACTATCGAAACAGGAACCTCTGATTTGTAGAAAATATTATTGTAATAAGTATTTTTGAATGATACCTTTTCTACTGCGTCGATATAAATAAAAGTTTTGCTGTTACTGTAATAATTCACTTATTGTTTCTTTAGGTTTTATGTTTTCATTGGATTGGTTCATTCTTTTTTTGTATATATTGTGTTTATTTTGTGATCTAAGTGATGTCAGTGCGTATTAGAATAAAAAGAATTTGCGTTTTTTATTTGTCCCTAAATGAGTTTTATTCTAAAAACTCCTAGGGAGCATTGGATTGAAAAAGACAAAGAATTCTTTATTTTTTTCTATGTAATGTTATTTTTATAAATAAAAAATAAAAAAATTGAAAATTATCTGTGTGAAATAAAAAATTTAAATAAAAATTATTCTTCGTAAAAAATATATTAAAAAACGGACCTTTTAAAAACGGATTGACCGCAAACGGATGTTTTTCAAAGTACCAAGTCTCCCTAAGCCACAAAAAAAGGTCGTACTGAATATATAGACCTGCGTTGATGCGTAGGATATACCATGCGTAGAACCAGGAGGCTATATGTACTTTTTTCTATTTTAGGCCGCTCTAATACATCAAAACTTGGTTAAAATATTACATTGGAATATAAAAATCCCACCATGAATATATAATGACCTTTTTTGTCGGGAAATCGCGATTACGATATTTTAAAAGTTAATTACGGAGATAATAATGATAAAAAAATCGGAAAAAAAACATGGCCATATCTAAGATATAAAACACCATCTAAAAAAATTGTCCCCTAGTCCATTCTACACGCATTTACTTTAAAAAATATATTGTTTGTTAGGTGGCCACTTAACCCAGCCAATGACAAGTCATAAGCCCTGTAAAAAGCTCGAATATCCATATTCCTGAATTTGAAAAAAATTCTACCTCATCTCTGTAGTGTTTTAGTTTAGTTATACTAAATGGAATTAAATAGTTTTTTTCTTTTAAGTGTTTGAAAAAATGGTTCTAAATAAAATATATATGATTACATCTTAATCGATTTCGGACATAAAACCACACATTCTCATCACTAATCTCAATTTACACAAGGTTATCGAACGTCACGTGGTCTCATTAGGGTAATCGATACATGATGATTTGGTCGTCCCCGATCAGAAATAGTGTTTAGTTTTAGTTAGTACTACGATCAATGGAATTGACAGAGCATGCTCTGTCATCAATCAACTCATTTGGGACTTATCAACGATCGACATTTTCCAAGATGAAATAAATAGTGACCACGAATTTGTCATTATTGATTTGTAATCATCAATTTTACTTTATTACTTATCATCGATCTGGATTGTTATGTTTAATTTTAAGTAAATATTGACCACAATTTATTAGAGTTACAATGATTTTTTTTACACTAATTTTTACTTAGACACGTTATATATCATTACATTACATTGTTATGTTGATTAAGCACACTCGTTTACAATGCATTGGTACAACCAAGTGGAGTGAATCTCGAATCAAATTTTACAACTAAGGTATAATGATACTATTGGTTCTATAAATAAAACTTCAAATACTATTTAAACGCGTTTTTTCACCAATTTTTTTCTCTAAGGATTGTTACACTTTGACTAAATACATGATATTTGATAACAAGATTCGCAAAAAATTCTGAAAAAATCAATATCGTACTCAATTTTCTCAAATTCTAAGGGTAAAATCAAAAGTTATTTAATTCTACAAAATCGACTCCAAATATTTATGTAGAATTGAATGGTTCATGATATTTGATAACAATTCGAGTAATTGTTAATTGGAAAATAATCACTATCGACTCAAATAATCACAAAAACTAAGGGTAAAATCAAAAATAGTTCTAGATACTGTTTCGACTCCAATAATTATGTTAGAGTGACTGCAATTCTTAGTTGTCCATCGCCATAGGTAGTTACACCCTGTTATTATATGATTTCATAACTTAACTAATCATCCCGAAACAACAATCAGCGCTTAATAAAACTAACAATAATAGTAATAATTTTAATTCCAGCATAAAAAAGCATGTAGTGCCATAATTAGTTTTGGCCATTACAACAATTAGAATACAATGCCTACAATATGTCATAATTAACTAATCATTAATTACTATACAAATAAATAAAACTAAAATAAGTTTGTAATTTTACGATCAGAAAAAAAATATATGTCAGTTACACTGTGTGGACACCTAATTACACTCCAATGCTGCCAATAAAAATTCTAACCATATGTGTTGCACAAAACCTTGATGATGAGTTTTGGAGCTTATTACATCAGCCTCTCCCGAAAACCTGCAACTATGGTGTCATCCTAATTTTAAATCTATAATAATTTAGATCGCGGTGGAAACATATTGATCCTACACGTGACCTTTTTGTTTGACGTGCCAACAAAATTTGTTGAATTGGAGGTGTAGAGGTCTCTGATAACTAATCACTAGATTCTATAGGCTGTAGATGCGATGGAAATTTATATCAATTTGAATATACAGCTTTTTGGATAGGTTGAATTAGTTCACAGAACTTCTAACAGTGATTCTTGGATAAAACAAAAAAGCCAAAGAATAAAGTGTAGACGAAAATGTTAATATAAACGCGATATTAATTGTTTGATACTTTACATACATTCGAACAAAATTCACTAGAAGGGTGCGTTTCCATACAAATTTTCTAAGAATTCTCGCTTTTCTAGGGTAATTTTCATTGTACACGACTTATAATCAATGTACAGATACATACACGAACATACCACTACGCGAGGGGCGTGTTCCATAGATGTTCTAGTGGATACGTATATTTCTATATGATAACGTCAGTAACACCACTTATAATCAGATTCCCACCGTTTAACTAGACACCCCAATCGGTGGTATTGACGTAGATGTATAGTGATGACGGTCATCTCTGAAATCTTTGTTCGTAGGATACATACCTACTTCTTTCCCTTGTCCGACACCTCAGACCCGGTGGTATCGATTCAAATATGGCAGCGTATCTCGATTCTCTGAAAATTTGTTCGAAGGAATAAGATACCTACTTCTTTCATCACCGCACGGCCATTAGTTTTGCTACACTGCAGCGTACCGATCATTTTAATTAAAAGAAGTGCAGCGTATCTCGATTTTGGGAAAATTTAATTAAAAGAAGGTGCTCAGTCATCATCAGTCACGGGCATTAGTTTTGCAACCGCACAACCATTTCAAGACTCCTTTGTCCTTATGGTAATATTAAAAATATTTTTTTTCTATTTTGTAAACACGTAAATATTTTTAATTCCGTATTTTTTTCTTTGAAAAATAAAAATAATAAAATTCAAAAGACTGCTCGTAAAAAAATATTTTGCTCGAAAGCACCCATCTATTAAAGGCACAAAAAGGGTCGTACAGAACAAATAGTTGATGCGTAGAACCAGAGAAGTGGCTATATACTTTTTTCTATGTTAGGCGCTACTTACATCAAAACTTTGTTAAAAACCTGAAATCAATGGACGGCATCCTACCATCTATTATACATAATGACCTGTTTTGGCGGGAATTCACGATTACTATATTTATTTTATATTTATGATTACGATATTTTAAAAATTAATTAATTACATAATACACCACGATGAGACCGCGAAACTCCAGAGGTGTGATTATTCATGATATTCTGAGAAAAAAATCTTAAAAAAAGTTTTTCAAAAAACTCAGCACATTATCCGTAAATATTGCGAGTATCAGAAAACAGAATTGTAATAAATTTGGCTGGAAAATTCCAGAATACGTTGTTTTTCTCAAAGCGACCAACGCTGGGAAACTGGAAAATTTAAAGCAATGTGTTCCCTGGAGATTACGTAAAAATTTCTCCATTAAATACAACCTAGGCCCGATGCTGGAGCAGACGGAAGCGTAAGAATGTTAATCTAGTTTTATGTAACAAATTATTAAGATTCACTTCACTTGGTGCTCCACCAAGTATGGATTTTTTTATATTTAAGAAATATTCTTTTCAGTTTTTAAAAATTTTTGGCGCTTTGGCCAGCTAAAGACGATTTTTTTTCATTTTTTAGTGTAAAACACGACTTTGGCCGGTTTCTGTAATTTAATGATGAAAAAATCACTACACTTACGCAAATTACCCTAAATATTTATTTATTAAGGATTTTAACAGCTGTTATAATGATCACTATCTAATAACCATTTAATAATTCCACAGTTAATGTAATTCTTATTATGATGAGTGATGAGTAAAAAGTGAATGGGTGTGGTTTGTAAGGGTGTGTGTGTGTGTGTGTATGTGTGTATCTGTGAGTCATACATAATTAATAAAAATATGGAAAGAAGGAAAGGGGAGGCAGGCGAGGCTTAGAAAAAAAAAATCAGAACAAAAATATTTTATTAAAATATTTTAATAATAAATATTATGTTATTGTATTTAACAATACAACTACCACTTTCCCTTATCCGCACCAAATGGTGCATAAGGCACTGCATCAGTACACCAAGTGCAGTGTATTACATGCGTTTCGGTATCACACGTGAAGAATTTATACGAAAATCACATGTAAATAAATATTTCATGTTGACCCCCTTTGGGAGTCGAACCCGCGAGCTCATGCGCAACCACTATGCTACTAGGCGGACCAATATAATTATAATAATATAAAATTTATTCCAAACCTTGAAGTGAGGTGTGCATTGTGCATGCCTCTAAGGTTCATATAAAAAGCTAAGTAAATACTCGTACATAAAAATATGCATATATGCATCTCTTTTCAAACAGAGAGAATTTTTTTTTAAATGCCAGTGGGCGGTGCATATCATTGACTAAGAAATTAACATTTCTGTTATTTATATATAAAAATTAATGAATTAAATTAATGTGAATTAAAAAAGTATCGCTTCACTCTTGCATAGCAACCCAGAGTAGATAGGAGAAAAAGTAACTACATTTCGCGGAATAAATTCCAAACCTGCTGAATTATACAGTCCAACGATTGCAGACAAAATGATCCCTTTGAATTGAAAAGGTAAATCAACACTGGATATAATGGAAAAACTTTTTTTACATCAGGGTGAAAATTGTTTGTCATTTTCATTTGTTATAGGTGAAATTTCCTACCTGAGAAAAACTTTCTGTAAAATATTTCATTTCAATTTAGAAAAATAAACAGGAGTTAATAAGTCGTGTTAGATTGCTATTTATTTCATTTTATTTATTTATTAACAGAAACATTACAAAATGGTTAAATAAATTTGTCCTAACTGGGGGTAACTATAAAATGAATTATGTTAAATATATGTGTTTTAAAAAGCTTGAAATTCACTAAAAAACGAACCTTCGCGCTTCTGTTCAGAAAATAATTTTACACAGCTGACGTTCGCCCACATTCATATATGATTAAACTGTTATTATTTCAAGGTTCAGCTGTAATTCCGAAGGCTTCTTATTTCTCAGGAAAAAGTCGGGAAAATTCCGGTATTTTCATTAATTATTCCTATTATGTAGGGAGAAATTCCAAATAAGAATATGCGTTTTATTTCTTGGAGATCGCCTTTTGAGAATGTCACTCAAGGTCTTTTCCAGGGATGTAAATTAATTTGCTGGATTATTTCCGGTGATTCCATTTCAAATAAATAATTCATTTAATATTGAATTAATGTTTGATGGTTTTTGCCCGAGAACGAATATTCATTAGGGCTGTTTTTTCAGTGGAGTTAATTCCATTTAGGATTATGAGTGTCAAAGAATGATTTGTTTGTGATACAAGGCATTATGTTCTCTAGTGACTTTAAGCTTTTAATCCAAGTAAAATGGATTATTTTAATGTTTTTGAATGTAGTGCAACGATTGAATAATTTTTTGAAATTATTATTATGTATACATAGAAAAACATTTGAGTTCTTATGATATACTATTTTTACTACTACTATTTTCGCTCCAAATGGCGTATTGGGCACTGCATTTGTACGCCAAGTGTAGTGTATCTTGTTCATTTTATTACATGAAGGTAGGATGATAAGTCTTACGCACCCAAATATTTCAATTTTGGGTCTGCTTTCAATTAGTTGGAAATAACTTTGCCAAAAAGTGGGAAAAAAGTTGTGCTAGAGTGTAAGCCAAACG
>JAGVSP010006688.1:0-19076 GCA_022494985.1 Micrasema minimum
GAATCTTATCCCCAAAATAAAAAAAGGTATGCAAACAAATAAAATGTTTTTTTAAAATTTTGTTTCCCCTTAAAGAATTATTTTCGTGAAATTTCGTGTTTTTTGACTTTTTTGGTTTCCTTTGGTTTTCGGGCGCCAGGGTAAATGAAATTCTTTTCAAACGATTCTTTTTTGTGGTTAATTTCCCTAAAAAAAAAAACAAAATAAATAAAGATAAAAAAGGGTTTTTCAAAAACGAATACAATATTTTTAAAAAAAAATTTTTAAAAAAAAATTACAAAACAAAAAAAAAAAAAAAAAGGGGGAAAAAAAAAAAAAAAAAAAAAAAAAAAAGGGAATTTTTTTTAAATTTTTTACGGATGTTCTTATGGAATTTATCTAGCGCGGTTATGATATAAGCGCTTTTTTCAATCGCTCGCAAAAATCCTCCATTTGGCCGCGCATGCCGGCTTCTGTGACGTCACATCAATTTTTTTGGAGCGCTGACTTAGTAATGGAACTTCCTCGCCTTTGTATAAGGGGACGGGTATGGACGTCCATTAGCTGAAAACAACATTTTTGATCATTGTGTTTTATATCGTTGGAATTGTAAAAAAATACTTAAAAAATATATATATTTATAACGTTTTCAAGGATATTCATGCTATCGGGAACAACCCTATTGTATGTATAAAAATGTAAAAAAAACAAAAACAAATTTTACTGATCCGTTACAAAGTTTTATATACTACTATTACTTTCCCTTATCCGCACCCAATGGTGCATAGGGCACTGCATCGGAAAACCAAGTGCAGTGTATCTCGATCATTTTAATACATGAAGGTAAGATGATCAGTCTTACGCTTCAGAACCAGTCCAAGATATCACACATGAAATATTAATATGAAAATCACACGTAAATAAATATTTCATGTTGACCCCCTACGGGAATCGAACCCGCGACCTCATGCACGGTAGCCAAATGCGCTACCACTATGCTACGAGGCGGACAAGTTTTATATATTTGTAGATATTATATTATGATTTTTTTTCTTAAGCCCACTTTATATGGCGCAGTTTACTACACAGTTTTTCTGTGCAGTCTGAAAACGGTCCCGTATAAAGCTAAAACTGCATGAAAAACTGTGTGCTAGTGTCAGATTTAAGCTGACATGACAGTCAATGTTTTTTTATGTAAACGTTTAAGTAGACATTGGTTTATTGTATGCTTTTAAATACGTAAAAACCAATAACATATTTACATTATTAGCTAAATATACAATTTCCTGAGAGCAAACATACTATAATAACTTACAATCGCGTTTCAAAAATACACATATTTAGCGTGTCTTTTGACAGAAGTTTGACAGACTGCACAGTTTCTGAACAAGAAACTGTGTAGTTTTCTGAACAAGAAAACTGTCCCATATAAAGCGGGCATCAGAAAGTTTTTGGAGCGGAGCCTAGCAATCAATGGTCCGCGTCTAGCAGTTTTGAAACCGCTGGCTGTCTAAACTATAATAATTAACAAACAACCAAAATCACATTATTTCATGCATTGAAATATTCGATGATTTCATGTTTTAATTTTCGAGGTTAGTGTACAGCAATAGGAAAAGAGATATTGTTTACAGAGACAATGTTTACATGAAATTTTTTAATTAAAAAAGTAATTATCCTTACATATTATACAACACACATAATGGGTGATTTTTTAGTAGCTATCGGAAATGTTTTAAAAAAAAAACACATATTATTCAGAAAAATGCATGAAATCTTTATTTGAATCGATAGTACGGTTCATACAATTTGATGTTTGAAGATTATTTCATTCAAATGTTGACCGCTGCTGCGCATCAAATGGTCCATCCGCTTAGTCCAATTTTGGCAAACACTTTCCAACATTTCGGCCGGTATCTCACGAAGAAATGCTTCAATGTTGTCTTCCAATGCGTCAATCGAAGCCGGCTTGTTAGTATAGACATGAGCCTTAACATAGCCCCCCAAAAATACTCTAAAGGCGTTTAAATCGCACGATCTAGGCGGCCAATTGACCTTGCCGCTCTCAAGAGAGGCAAGTTCGGTGAACAGTTTATTTCACGTTTGGGACCGGTCAATTGGCCGCCTGGATCGTGCGATTTAACGCCTTTATATTTTTTTTGGGGGGCTATGTTAAGGCTCATGTCTATACTAACAAGCCCGCTTCGATTGACGCATTGGAAGACAACATTAAAGCATTTATTCGTGAGATACCGGCCGAAATGTTGAAAAGTATGAAAAGTGTTGAAAAGTGTTTTCTAAAATTGGACTAAGCGGATGGACCATTTGAGGCGCAGCAGCCACGGTCAACATTTGAATGAAATAATCTTCAAACATTAAATTATATGGACCGTACTATCGATGCAAATAAAGGATTCATGCATTTTTCTGAATTTTATGTGTTTTTTTTTAAAGACATTTCCGATAGCTACTAAAAAATCACCCTATATATGGCATCTTTGCATTATTATCCTTGCATATATATGGAGTAACAAAACTCGTAGTACAAACCGAAAACTGGTGAATCTACATCATATTTGGAGTCGAATGGGTAATGACTTTTGAATCTAGTTAAAAAAAAAAAAATTCTTCAGGCACTGTGTGTTTCGTCCAAGGTGACAAAGTGTTAAGACAGTATTACAGTATTATTAGCCAAGATAGCCCTTTATTTGATACAATTCAACTCAGTAAAATATTTATGTTCCTTATTGCTGACCTTGGGCCAATCAAGCGTTACGAATCTGATACAATCTGTACTTTACATTATCTAACGCTCAAACTAAATAAATCTACAATTTTACATCTCAACCGAGACGAGAAGTTTGGAAGGGAATATGGATATCTAGGCGTTTACAGGGCTTACGACCTGTAATTGGCTGGGTTAAGTGGCCACTTGATGTATTACAACCTTCCCCATTCAACCTAGTATTTGATAGTAATATCTTGTATTCTTTTTTTTTAAACTATCTTGTTTACATTATCTGTTATTTTTCCATTTTTACATGACTTTATTTTTCTCTTTTGCCACGTGCACACTGTTTGACTTTCACAGTATACCCACAAACAGGCTATGCCTTGGTGGGATTTTTGTTTATTTTTTTAAATGTATATGTGTTTTTATTGTATTTCTTTGTAAACAAAAAAAAATATTTTGAAAATATTTTTTTTTTTTTTAAAAAAAAAATATTTTTAAAAATAAAAAAATATCCATAACTGCCAATATACAGTGAAATGGCGCGACGCTTCCCATGTGAACACTCTCTGTCATCCATTGGGAAAATTGCTAAGCATTTTAGCAGAAACCTTTATGATTGCAAAAGAGATTCTTACCGAATTATATCACCTACCAGGAAACGCCTGAAGATGACTCTTCAATTTGTTATGCTTATAACATTTACCAGCTAATTGAAACACAATTTTAACTCTGAGCTTCATGGCTACATACACGTTATTCGAAAAACCTCCACATTCCAAAATTTCGATCCACAAAATTCGGTAAAAAATCCCTAATGAACATTTCTCGATCCCAATATAACAACTACCCCAAGAAGTAAAAATAAATAAATCAATACATAGTAGAGCCCTTAAAGATTTGTATTTAAATAATATGTTTTTTTCAGTGATAGTTATGATGTATAGGATTAAGATTGAATGTATTAATTTTGTATCGTCTTTCTCATTCGTGTTTGATTGTGAAATAAGTTATTAAAAATGTGTATAATACCGGTCCCAAAATGAGCTTTTATAACTCCTCGGAATATAATACATGTATTTTTTATATTTAAAAAAAAAAAAAATAATAATAGTTATAGCTGGTAAAAGTTATAGTTTTTGTCTACAAGTATTTGGACACACTCAAAATGTTGTTTATAAATACTTAAATCTAATTTAAATAATTTTCAAAACGTCGTCTGCGATAAAACTAGGGCCGGTTGCACAAAATACTACTCCTCTTCCCTTATCCGCACCCGATGATGCATAGGGCACTGCATTGGTACACCGAGTTTTGCCTGCGATAACTCCCGAGTGTCAATTGCGTCGATATACAAAATATGTATCCGCAATAAAAGATAAAATGGATCCTAAGATAACGGAAGCTAATAGGCTGGTTACCAAATATGTAAACTGGTTTCGCCATAATAATACAAGAAGTTAGTTTATCGTTTGTTTTGTCATGTTTGGTTTGTGTAACTGTTAAGTTCTGCCGTGTCTTACAAAACACTGTATCCCCAAAACTGCCGAATTCGGTAATTATTGTGATCATTATTAATTTGAGATCTTAAGGTTCTTAGTACAAATGCTCGGTGCTCGAATTTCGGTATTTTTCCCCTACACATACATTTGCAAACGGTGTACACGCACACACTCTCAGTTTCAGGGGTCGAAACAACACGACGCGCGACACACGAATAAACACAAATTTACGATAAGTTATCTTCAAAAAATTGTTACGTATTATTTTCATAATAATTTTTGTGTTGTTTTTGTTTTTACTCTAAGAATTTCCCTTTGAAATTCGTGGTGACAGATGCGACTTTTTTTTAATAAAATGTACAGGAATTTCATTTTTTGTGTTTTTTAGGAGTACGTGAATTCAATTTTTTTGGGTTCAGTAGCCAAAACCGATTCTTATGATTCCGTCATATTTATCTATTCGTTCTTTTGTAAAAAACATCTCTCCATCGATTCCAAAAAAATTATATACAATTAGATATGTGTCTTATAAACGTGTCACTTAGAATAACAGTGGTGTAACTCTAATTTTTAGTAAATATTAGTTTACATCTCAGACACGATAAAAATATGTTTTACTATCTATCTGTGTAACATTGGTCTATCCCCCTATGTATGATTTATTTCTTACAAAATAATTTAACACTTACGTAGTAACTAAATTATTTATATTAAAAGTTAAAAAAAACAATGTATGTATGAAAAATGCTTATACTATTTATCTTCTATCTATATATGAGGCATATAGAAACAAAGGTGGAAGTGTCCACCTGTAGTCGAAAATGAGTTAAATATGCAGTTTTGTTTGGAAAGTTATGTATTTTCTCCATAGAATATTTGTTTGTCAAAAACGCATTAATCCATTTAATTTTAGATTTAAAGTTTTGTTGTTGAAACAAAAACGGCAGTGTCCAATACAAAAACAGCAGAATGGCAGAACTAAACAAACGTTTTTTCGTGATTGCCAACAATTGAAGAAAGTGGACACTTCCGCCTTTGTTGTTATATGCCTCATATATATGTAAATGAATGTAAGTTTGTTTGTCCCCTATGCATTCGTAAACCGTTCATCCGATTGTCATAAGTTGTTCCAGAGAGAGTTATTTTATTCACTCCTGGGAAAATTCCTGCATCATTATATCCATTTTATAATTTGTGTAATATTTGCGTATTTCAGATAATTTAAGTGACATTTCGGTGTGAATATATGGTACGCCATGTTTGTTTACAGATAGTACTCTGTTATAATTTTTATGGCTATCGAATAAAATAATTAACAGACAGTGAATAAGTCAAAGAAAAGTACCTACCTTATAATTCGTTTGGAATTCATATTATTAGGTAGCCTACCTAGAAGTATTTCTTCTTCGAGCTAAAAGAATCTTTGTTTAAAATTTGGAGCATTTGCTACAACTACTTTCCCTTATCCGCACCCAACGGTGCATCGATACACCAAGTACAGTGTATATTGATCATTTTATTACATGAAAGTAGGATGATCAGTCTTACGCTTCAGTACCAGTCCAAGGTATCGCACATAATATATTAATATGAAAATGACATGTAAATAAATAATATTTCATCTTGACCATCTACGGGAATCGAACCGGCGACCTCATACACGGTAGCAATATGCGCTACCACTGTGCTACGAGGCGAACATATGGATCATATGGACTCGTACAATTCCCGAAAAATATATATTTTATTTGTATAATGCCGAATGACTTTTATTTTTTTTTAAATTTAATAATCATCATCATCATTACATAATTGCTTCCCATGTAAGGCATTTGGATTTTTTAAATTCCGAAATGGCGGGCGCACCCTTTTTTCATAAAATAAAGTTGGGTATCGTTTTATTGGTTTTCAAGGGTCTTGATTTCGAATTTAGCGTTTATTTTTAAATCCAAGATGGCGGAGCAACTTTTTTTCATAAAATGATGTTGGGTATCGTTTTAATGGTTTTTGAGGGCTCTGATTTTGAATTTAGCGTTTATTTTTTATTCCAAGATGGCGGACGCAACTTTTTTTTCATACAATTATATTTGGTATCGTTATAAGGGTTTTTAGGGGTCCTGATTTCGAATTTAGCGTTTATTTTTAAATCCAAGATGGCGGACGAAACTTTTTTTCATAAAATGATGTTGGATATCGTTTTTAATGGTAACGAGCGTTCTGAATTCGAATTTAGAGGTTATTTTGAAATCCAAGATGGCGGACGCACCTTTTTTTCATAAAATGAATATAAGTATCGTTTTTAGGGCGTATGGGCTTCCTGATTTCAAATTTAGAGTTTATTTTGAAATCCAAGATCGCGATTGGTATCGCTTAAAGGGGTTACGGGCGAACTGATTTCGAATATAGAGTTTATATATTTGAAATTCAACATGACGGACGCGCTTTTTTTTCATCAAAGAGTAAAATTCTATTCCTGCGTCGGGCCTGCCACACACATTTTTTACAATAATATATTGGTATAAAATTAAATTCTCATTTGGTCCGAGAATTAACCCTTGGGCGACTCCGGTTTCTAGAGTCTTTCTCGTCACTTAGGGTTTTGTTCATTTTTACTTTCATTTTTCTATTGTGTACTTAGATAGTCTTGTAGAAGTATTTTTATATTTCCTCGTATTCCGTTTTTGTCCATAGTTCGTTACCTAAAAATGATACTCATCATTATTTTATGAAAAAAAGGTACTTCAGCCATCTTAGATCTGAAAATAAACGCCAAATTCGAAATCAGAGCCCCCGAGAACCATTAAAACGATACCCAACATCATTTTATGAAAAAAAGTTACGTCCACCATCTTGAATTAAAAAATAAAACGCTTAAATTGAAATCAGAGCCCCCATAAACCATTAAAACGATACCCCACAACATTTTATGAAAAAAAGTTACATCCGCCATCTTGGATCTAAAAATAAACGCTATATTCGAAATCAGAGCCCATAAAAACCGTTAAAAACGATACGCAACATCATTTTATGAAAAAAAAATTGCGTCCGCCATCTTGAATCTGAAAATAAAACGCTGTATTCGAAATCAGGGCCCCCCCGGAAAACCCCTTTAAACGATACGCGACATATTTTTTTTTTTTAAATGTGTCGTACGCCATCTTGGATTTAAAAATAAAACGCTAGATTCGTAATCAGGGCCCATTAAAAACCCTTTATACGATACCCCACATCATTTTTTGAAAAAAAAAAAAGTGGCGTCCGCCACGTTAGATTTATAAATAAACGCCAAAATTCGTAATCAGGGCCTTTTAAAAACCCTTTAAACGATATTCCCACACCATTTTTCGAAAAAAAGTGTCGTCCGCCCATCTTGGATTAAAAATAACGCTAGATTCGTAATCAGGGCTCTTTAAAAACCCATTAAACGATACCCCACATCATTTTATGAAAAAAAAAGTTACATCCGCCCATCTTGGATCCAAAAAAAACGCTATATTCGAAATCAGAGCCATGAAAACCCTTTAAACGATACGCGACATCATTGTATGAAATAAAAATTGCACCCGCCATTTCGGAATTTAAAAAATCCATATGCTCTACATGGAAAGAAATTATGTAATGGTGATGATAATTTTTAAATAAAAAAAAATGAAAAGTAATTCGGCATTCTACGAAAATAGAATATATATCTTTCGGGGAATTGTGTGCGAGTCCATATGCTCCCCATGTCCGCCTCGTAAGTAGTGGTTAGCGCATTTGGCTACCGTGCATGAAGTCGCGGGTTCGATTCCGTCAAGATGAAATATTTATTTACATGTTTTTTTCATATTTAATATTTCATGTGCGATACCTTGGACTGGGACTGAAGCGTAAGACTGATCATCCTACTTTTTATGTAATAAAATGATCAATATACACTGTACTTGGTGTATCGATGCACCTTTGGGTGTGGATAAGGGAAAGTTGTAATAGCATATTATTATGATTCTTGTAGCTCGAAGAAGGAAAAAACTGACACAGAATAATATAAAAACATTAAATTTGTTGTTCTTCTATCAAATAAAATATAACATGAAAATACTTTATTTTTATCACCAATGGTTAAAACACCTGGAGTGTTTGTGTACATATACGAAGTGTGAATTGGTCGAATTTTAGGACGAACGGACGCGACCTCCCCGTCCGAAAGCCCGAAATGGCGAATGACTTTTGAATGTTGAATCGGCTACTGATTCAAACAAAATCTTACAATAGTAATTTGTATGAAAAAATCTTCAGAAAAATATCGTCTGTTTGACAACGTATTGCGGAAAAACTAAACTGTTTTTTTGCCATTATTTTTTGATTACAGAATGAATTATATTATTTTTCAATAAACTTGGTTTTCTTTTAGAAATGACGGTGTCACTAATTAAGAAACGCCAGCTCAAACGCCACGACGCTATTCGAGAGTTTTTTCATAAAATTCGTGATTTTTTTTGTGACGTAATTATAGTATTTAAGAAAAAAGATTTTAATCACAGGAAACATCATTATGTTGAGTAGCAAAAAACATTTTTTATCTTAAAAATATAAGTAATTACACATTAAAGGACCCAAAACGCCTAACCCTGTTTCGGATCGTTTCGGATCGTTTCCCCTTAATATTTATACCACGATAGAGTATCCAATGCTTTAGAATTAGAGATGTACCGACCAGTCGGGAAAAACGATTATCCGGCCATATTTGATGTTTATTAGTAGTTTACTTTATTCGTATTTCTATGCCTAAAAATAGGGTGATTGAAAAGAAATCGCAACGTATTATTATACTATGTTTGTATGTATTATGTATGGTAGTGAAGCGTGGTGTTGGAAAAAGAAGGATGAAAGTAGACTGAATGCTGTTGAAATGCGATCTATGTGTGGTAAGACTATGTATGATAGGTGTACAAATGTCGAAATTCGAGCAGAGTGCAAGGCTGAGATAAGCATTATCGACAAAATTAAGAAAGGGCTTTTACGATGGTTTGGTCATGTGGAGCGAATGAGTGATGAAAGAACGGCTAAAAGAAGTTTAAATGCAAGTGTGCCTGGATGTAGAAGCCGAGGAAGGCCGAGGAAGGCCGAGAAAGACATGGCATGACCAAGTACGACAAGTACTTGAAAGTGGACATGTGAAAAGTCGGAATATCGGCGTATGTGCGTGAGAAGAATATGAGATGAAGTTAGGAGGAAGCAAGGAAGTCTGTCAGGACAGAGTGGTATGGCGTTCTATCCTCTCTGCTTACCCCTACGGGGAAATGGCGTGATGGTTAGTTAGTTAGTTAGTTATAAGATTCAGCTTTACAGTTTTTAAGTATAATCTAGGAATAGGAACTCTTCCTTTGTACTGAATTTTGATTTAAAAAACACGCCAGCTTGTGCGTTAACAATTCGTTTTTGACTTATAGTGTTTTGTAGTACAGGTAGTTGCAACATAAACATTGTTTATGTTTTACATGGCGAGGTCCCTTCCTGTATAGCAAAAAAGGTCACCATCTTGAATCTAACACATTTAAACCAAGAAAAATTGTGAGGTTATAATGCAAAATGCAGTATTTCCATTTAGAAAATTTTATTTCTAAAAACATCATCTACGTTGATGTTTGTTATACGTTCAACATAAATCTATTAAAATTGTTATTTTGTATATAACATTATTTATGCGAAAAATAAATAAACGAATAAATGAATTTTGCTTGAAAGTGGGCAAGTAAGAAGTCGGAGATAATCGACGTACGTGCATTAGAAGTGTATGAATGTGGAGGAAGCAAGAGAAGTATGCCAGGACAGAGTGGTGTGGTAGGGTTTCAAATCTCATCAGGCTTGCTATCCCTCTCTGTATTCGGGGAAATGGCGTGATGGTTAGTTAGTTAGTTAAATTTTTTAAATGAAAAAACTTGCGACAATGACCTCTTTTAGATGACTTTATTTTTTAGAGACAAGTCAAAATCATCGCGCCACTTCTTGTAGGGGCAGAACAACGCCCTTAGGCCTGCTAGTGTATTGAAAATATTTAAATAGGCAAAGAAGATAAATCTAGGAAATAAGCGTATGTGGCGGGAACATTATGACGTCACAACGCACGAAGATGATTCACTGACGACGAACGCGTACAGAACTGACACAGAAACCGAGCATCTACGGAAACTTCCGGAGATAACGACGAGAACCCTTTCGGCCAGCTACGTGATTGCACGCGTATCTACGGAACATTATTCCCGCCAACTTTCGAGAAATTAAATTCACTTTCATTTAACCATTTTCACCATTCTTTTTCATCCATATTGCAGTTAATTAAGTTTTAGTATTAGCATCTAGTTTTTGTGAATAAACGAACATTATAAAACCGTAAGTACCTGTTTCATTCTCTCTTTCTGTGCACCCACATAAAATCTGATATACTCACGAATGAACTACTAAATTGGTAACCAACAAGGTGGCCAAACATAAAATAAATACAATAAACGCGTTGATTAATAATGAATTTTCAATGACATTTAAAGATAATGATTTAAAGTATTTTGTATGTTTATTTATATGAACATTATTTTTTATTAATATATATTATCTATTTGTTGATTTGAACCGGGCGCGGGCAATAGCAATGACACCGCTTAACCTTCGGCGCGCGATATGCATAACTAATCGACGAATATTTTTGTAATTTGTCAGAAAATCAACTCGAACGGGGCGATTTGCATGGATAAGGTTGCGGGCAAATTATGGTACACGGTACGGGTACACTCACGTCAAAGTAAAGATATGTTAATCATAAACAAAGATAAACAAAACACCGTGACGTATCTTGACATTAGTATTGATGACAGACGACTAACCAATACAATGAAAGCCCCACCATTTCCCTAGACTGTTTTAAAGACTATCGAGTCTGTTTTCAGTCCAGCACAACTCTACCAAATTTGAAAGCTAATCCGCGAAATTTAATAGATTCAGTTTTAAATGGAAAAAGCGAAAGAAAAGAAGGTTATATTTATACGCGACCATATAATGCTTTCGGCATTTAGTTTTAACCGAGTAAAAATCTGATGACTGATGGGGAGGATGCACGGGAGCTGGCAGCCGATCGCTTGGCCTGGAGGCAGTTTGTGGATTCCATATGCTCGGAGCGGATATGGTATGATGATGATGATGATATAATGCTTTCGTTGCCCCTATCACTGTCTTGGCTGTAAGATTGTCATAGACACATTCACCCCAACTTGCTCAAGGAGCTGGCCCAAATTTACAGCGATAGGGATATTAGTAATTCTACCCCCTTTTTCTAGGGATATAGTTACAACTATCTTCCGCCCAAACCGCAGCCTACCCCCGCCACCCGCCAACCACGCCCAGAGAAGACGCGGCAGCAACCCCGGCTGAGTCTAAAGGGAGGAGAGGGTTGAAAGGACTACGACGATGGGAGATTGTGGGGTAAATCTCGGGATGTGGATTAAACGACTGACCAGCCAACTCAGCTTTGGATAAAAATATATGTGTCAAAAAATGCGAGTGTTTAGTGTTTAGCGCGATTTGAAGTCTGTAGTCTGCCGTAATGCTAGGCTGGTCAAGGCCCGACAGTGCCTAGACACGCTACCCCTAGGACCTAAAGGTACTCTATTCACAGAGTCGAGAACAGTAGACATACGGGAAACACGTGCAAATTGTGTTAGGGTAGGATTCCTAGTAGAGATGCAAAAGAAGTGTGCCAGTAGCTCAATCACAGATGATTGTCGACGTGCTAAGCATTTGACCGATCACCATATCACGGTCGCGTTGCCAAGCACCATAGATGAAAGGCATACTTTGACAAATGTTTCGTTTTATTGCTTTCTCAAATTGATTTAAAGCAAATAAATGGCATGATAATTGGATAAATTGTGCACAAACAATTAAAACTCTATAAAACTAAATTATTTTACTTAACTTACACTTTTGGCGTATTTTCCATATTTAAATCGGTAATTAATAATCCCGATCGATAACTTTTAACGAATGTTCCATTGTGATCGCGAAAACGTTAAACATTCATAGTGAGAAATCGTTATCACGTCGCTTATTAGCACGTCGATAGTCATCTGTGATTGAGCTACAGGACAGAGTAGTGTGGCGCTAACACATTTCATGCAATAAATAAAATTTAAGTAAATGAATAGTACAACAATCGACAATCAACTAATACTCGATTCAGAAAATGAGGCTATTTTTTGTCGTCCTTCGATATTTATAAATAATTGAAATAAATGCCTGCGTAGCCGACTACCTACAAACACGGCGGATTATCGCGGCGATCTTCGCGCGGAACACTGTAAACTTGACCGCGTTCCCGATCCGACGGGTAATTTTATCAATGGCGCTTTAGGGGTCGGAGCGACACGAAAGGGGCTGTATTTTAACAATAACATGGCGCACTTTAATTCCTTATCTCGAATGTTAAGACTGTACATTGACATAGAAAAACATTTAAATATTGATGTATTTAATGATAGATGTGGTAAATTCAAGAGGAACTTGAAATCTTTTTTTAACCTCTGATCGAACATATTAATGCAAACTACTTAGAGCTTTTTAAACCTGTAAATTGTGTACGAGAATAATAATGCTGTGTAATTTTGTAATTGATGTGCAATAAAACCGTGTATGTAATTATTATGATAAAATGTAAAATGATAGATATTGCACATTGTAGAGTTACCTGTAATAAAATAAAATAAATAAATAAATTTGTTTTATTAAATCGACCGCGACTAGGAAAGTACTTCGAACTAGAATTCACTAAAAGGGGCGTTTCCATACAAATGTTCTAAAAATATACACTTATTATCTAATTCCACCGTCTAAAGACTCCAGCACTTAGGTCAATACACGAAACGTGTGACGTGGATGCGTATTGATGTGACGTAGTGGGTAACTAGACACCTCAGACACGGTAGAATTTTTCGAGTATAGAAGGGAAAATAACACAAAGGAAAAATCATAATATTAACACGAATAATATTTTTTAGGAGTACTTGATAATAGTTCATAATATTTTTCATTTATTATATTTACTGGTGCGCGGATGCACGGGGAGCTGGCGGCCGATCGCTTGGCCTGGAGGCGGTTTGTGGATTCCATATGCTCCACATAGGGAGCGGATATGGTATGATGATGATATTTACTATTATGATTACACTACTACTATTTTCCCTCGTTCGCCTCTTATGGTGCATAGGGCACTGCATTAATACGCCAAGTGCAGTGTATCTTGAAAATTTATTATATTAAAGCAAAGTGATCAGTCTTACGCTTCAGCGCCAGTCCAAGGTATCGGGAATCGAACCCGCGGCCTCTTGCTTGCCAGCCCAGCATGCTAGCCACTGCACTACGAGGCGGACAAAGATTTACTTCTGATTTTAATTTACTCCATTCAACGTAGCAAGTGGGTAACACCAAATCTACCTACTTGACAATCATATACCCTACTCTTTCTATGCAATACAATTAAATATGAAAGAAAGCACAAGCAAGCACAAGAGCTTGTCTTTTTTATTGGTGTGGTATAGCGTTATGGTAATATTGTATAATTATTGTGAAATTAAGCTTTGTAAATTTGATTCGATAATGTATTAAATAAATCAAATCAAAAAAATAAAAAAAAACTGTTGTTAGTTAAGAAACGTAAATCAACAAAAATATTAAATAATTTTTTTAAATTTATATTTTTTATTGACATTACTTGGTAGAATTCCACGATTAAATTATTTGTGTATACTTAACTAATTTAAGTTAAATAAAAATACTTTGTACACTTCCACATTTATTTAACTTTAATTAGTTATATACAAATCAGGTACCTACTTCGTTATCGTTTTTTTTATTTATTATTTAACCACCTCAACAGGCCAGGAGGCCCAATTACAGAGGGGACAACGTCACAACCACCCAGGCTTGAGAAAAACAATTTTTTTTTGTGTTCTCACCGGGAATCGAACCCGGAACCTCCGTATCGTGAGTCCAGCGTCTTAGCCATTACGCTACGGAGGCATCGTTATGATTCATCTGTCATATGACTATCTGAGTTTTGTATACCTCCTTGTTATTATTACTATAGCACAACCCGATTGGTGAATTCTCATAGTAGGTACATAACTAGACACTTTTAATACAAAAAAACATTTTCTAAGTGCCGACAGTCTATTACGTTTTCTTGAAAACACCAAAAGGTCACGACCGGCTCCACTCACAACGTTTCATTCGGAGTAATTAATTCTGACTTGAGGCCATTTTCCGCGAAAAACAATTTAGGAAGAATAGTAAATTAAGGTCGTCGGCGGTAATACAATTTGCCGAACGCTCTTAGCTCCAGTGGAGACACACAGGGCGATATAAAAAAATGTAACGAGAAATTGGCGGTCGGCGGAAATTATACAAAGTAAAAAGCACAAATTAATTAATATTAAATTATACGAGAACAGATTTAGGAAAGAGCTTTGATCTTGGATTAGTAGATTAACGGGGCGGGAGGCTGCGGTTGGGCGGGAGGTAGTTGTAACTAACGACTAAAAACGGGTAGAGTTACTAATATCCCTATCACTGTAAATTTGGGCCAGCTCCTTGAGCAGGTTAGGGTGAATGTTTTTATGACAATCTTAGAGCCGAGACAGTGATAGGGGCAATGAAAGCATTTGGTCGCGTTTTTAACCTTATTTTCTTCGGGATTAGCTTTAAAAAATCGGTAGAGTTGTGCTGGACTGAAAAAAGGCTGATTAGTCTTTAAAACAGTCTAGGGAAAGGGGGGGGGCTTTCACTGTAGTAGATCAAAAACATGAAATCCAGATTTTTAATGCCAAAAAAGGGCTTCCCGTTATTGGTTTTCCAAAAAATTCATGGGTTATCTCGGTATTTTCCAAGAAAATGTATATATATAATTACATCGAAACTTAGTGGCTCTTAATTAATCCATTTTGAAAAACATTTTGAATGCTGGTCTCAGATGTAGACTTAATAATTGACTTTATATTATATTCGATACGATCATTTGAAGGTTGAGTTTTGTCAAGGTTTGTGTGAAATGCAATCACCGATCGCGTGGAAAACTCAAATTATAAACGATCATATCTCGCTTATTAATCATGTAATTTACAAACAGATTGCACCGATGCGTAGGTTGTTATTATTTATTTTTCTGCTTTCACAGAAAATTTTGTACAGTAATGCTATAGCGATATATCTACATGAAGACACGTTGGTGATCGCAGTGCTAGCTAGTAGGGGTGGTTTGAAATAAATAAATAAATAGCGAATGTTCTCTTCAATATTGAGGCAGTGTGCTTACTGGGGTAGCTATGGAGAAATCCACCCTTGTAAACAAGTCTGTATAATGTATTCCGTGTAATATCGGCCGGCCTTGATATGACATCGGGTATAAATCCACCACGCGAACGGGTAAACTTCCCTCGACACGACATCTGGGTGTAGAGACACTGAACGTAACCTCGAAAAGGCAATAAACATTGAACTGGATCGAGGGTTAGAGATACTTTTGAACTGAAGTGAAATTAAACAACTAAAAAGAAATCGATAACATACACTAGAATAAGATTTTTGAGAGAAATTTTGGATGGCTTCGAAAAACCAAGGAAGATAGAAGGAAGGAGTATTGAATTGCTGTAATAAAGATTTTACATGATTTGGTTAATAAACGTGGAGAGGTATAATGTTTTGTCCCTTTAGACTAACTAACCATCACGCCATTTCCCCGAAGGGGTAGGCAGAGAGGATAGAACGCCACACCACTCTGTCCTGGCATACTTCTCTGGCTTCCTCCACATTCATACATCTTCTCATGCACGCACGTCCATTATTCCGACTTCTTACATGCCCACTTTCAAGCACTTGTTTTACTTGATCGTGCCATGTCTTTCTCGGCCTTCCTCGACTTCTACATCCAGGCACAGTCGCATCATATATTTTTTTAGCCGTTCTTTCGTCATCCATTCGCTCTACATGACCGAACCAACGTAAAAGACCTTTCCTAATTTTGTCGATAATACTTATCTCAGCCTTGCATTCTGCTCTAATTTCGACATTAGTGCAACTATCATGCATAGTTTTACCACACATTCGCCTGAGAGATCGCATTTCGACTGCATTCAATCTACTTTCATCCTTATTTTTCCAACTCCATACTTCGCTTCCATACATAAGGGTTGGTACCAGAACTCCATTATGCACTGCCAATTTAGCCTCTTTTGATAAGCACTTATTAGATACTACCGACTTTAAGGCACCTTTAAACAATGTACCTCGCCCAGTACAAACAAACAATTATTTTTAAATCACTACCCTATTAGTTTTTTAAAAAAGAAAAAAAAATCAATATTAATAAACGCTATTGTAGTATAAATAGGCGACACTCTTCTAAACTAACTTTAAATTATAAACAGCATGAATTAATTTTGCATCGGCACAATTACCCCGCAGACTCATTTACCCGTGTTTACCGTAATTAAAAATAGCATCACAAACAATTTTTTTGTTACTAATTTGCATTCATTTGGCTTATTGATACATTATTTATCAATGCAACACAGTAAGTTCTAAGTGGGCGGCAATTTCTTATCAATAATACCGTTAACTTATTAAAATAATGCTATCCATACATTTGTAATGAACATAAGTGCATCGAATGTTTTTCTTTATCAGAGTCGAGTGCCTCGTATTTAACCTTAAGCGCACTTTATACGGGGCAGTAAACTGTGAAGTTTATTGTTCAGAAAACTGTACAGTTTCTTGTACCGTTTTCTGAGCAATAAATACTGTGCGGTGTGAATTTTACCTTTACACGGCACAGTTTAAACTGTTTGTAGGCATGCGCAGAACGCGACAGTCGGACGTTTCAATGTTGCCGTAATAATAATCTGTCGTCGCCTATTTTATTGATTTTGATGAGATTTAACTAAACTACTGAAAATGTACAACCGATTTTGGAGTCATTTGAATTTTAAAACATTTATTTTACGCAATTACAAGCGCACATAAATTAAACATAATATAAATAGCTTTAGGAACTTCTAACGATTTTACAATTTGGCAACACTGTACTCATCTGTCAAATAGTCGGTATTCGATATTTTGAATTTCGATCGAGGATTTCTATTCATATTATTATATTATGTTATATTCATATTCGCCATAATAAAAACTTATCAAACTTCATTTGTAATATAACCTATACTATTGAATATTATACGTATTATACTGTCGCAATCGCCGCAGGTGATGCGCGCGCAGAAACTGTGTGAAAAAATGTATGGAATTGGCGTGCAGTGTGAATTTGACACTTGCGTACAGTTTTTCATCCAGTTTCCGCTTTATACGGGACAGTTTGCAAACTGCACAAGAGACTGTACAGTTTACGGTCCCGTATAAAGTGCGCTTTAGTAGCTAGTAACAATAAATCATAATACAAATTTCCAACTGCATTACGCCTATCAATCGTTCACTGATATCACAACTTTGCATACTCGAATAATGCAGTTTTAAAAAAAATGCATTACCTAGTATAAAGAGCCTTTTTTCTACATTTACAAAAACTATTGTTGTATTCCAAAAAAATTAATCGATTTGGCTACTGAACTAACTAACTAACTAAGTAACTAACCATCACGCCATTTCCCCGTAGGGGAAGGCAGAGAGGATAGAACGCCATACCACTCTGTCCTGACATACTTCCTTTGCTTCCTCTACATTCAGTACTTGTCGTACTTGGTCATGCCATATCTTTCTCGGCTTTACTCGGCTTCTACATCCAGGCACACTTGCATTTAAACTTATTTTAGCCGTTCTTTTATCACTCATTCGCTCGACATGACCAAACCATCGTAAAAGCCCTTTCTTAATTTTGTCGATAATGCTTATCTCAGCCTTGCACTCTGCTCTAATTTCGGCATTAGTACACCTATCATACATAGTCTTACCACACATTCGCCTGAGAGATCGCATTTCAACAGCATTCAATCTACTTTCATCCTCCACGCTTCACTACCATACATAAGGGTTGGTACCTCCGTTGTGTACTGCCAATTTTGCTTTTTTCGATAAGTAAAACAAGTGCTTGAAAGTGGGCATGTAAGAAGTCGGAATAATCGACGTGCGTGCATGAGGAGATGTATGAATGTGGAGGAAGCAAGAGAAGTGTGCCAGGACAGAGTGGTGTGGCGTTCTATCTTCTCTGCCTACCCCTTCGGGGAAATGGCGTGATGGTTAGTTAGTTTTTTTTTTTTTTTTTTTTTTTTTTTTAATATAAAAGAAACATTTGAGCTCTTATTATATACTCAAATATTTCAATTTCGGGCTGCTTTCAAATAGTCGGAAATAACTGTGCCAGAAAGCAGGAAACAAGTTGTGGTGGAGTGGGATTCGAACCTAGAGATTCTAATCCGGAATCCTCGAATCTACCACTAGACCACAACCCGGTTCGTTAGTTAGATAAGATCTTATTTGCCACTATCGTTTTCAAGGCACCGTTAACTCTGTTTCCGGCACTAACCCTTCTCTCAATGTCCTTATCCACATTTCCGTCTCTTGTAAACATATTTCCCAAATATACAGATTCTTCAACCTGCTTCAATCTGTCTCCTTTACAACAATATTACATAGGTCATATTCACATTTCTTTCAAAAACCATCACATTTGACTTTTCCACATTCATTAACAAATCACTCTCCTTGCACACATTGAAAACCTAAGTGACCAAGGACTGAAGCTCCTCTTCGCTATCAGCAAGAAGCACTGCGTCATCAGCGATTTGGCTATTTACTAATTAGAAATCAGAGATAATGCATTGTCAATCATGTTT
>JAGVSP010006694.1:0-15522 GCA_022494985.1 Micrasema minimum
TAGGGTCTGTATTTATGACATTTTGCTTCAATTTAAGCTTGGTGAATTCGGTTTGTTTTAGGGTGGTTCAATCTTGGTACAATTGGAAGAGCTGAAGCAACTGGAGGGTCAGTTGCAGGTGTCTGAAAGTCAGCTCGTCAAAATTGAATCTGAGATCAAGGCCGCTAATCAGATGTACGAAAAGTTTACCAGCCTCAAGCAAAGGTACGAAATAAAGAGTGTCGAACTAAATGCGGTTAAACAGCGAATGCAGACCACAACAACTCATCAACTGCACAGCGAAGTAGAAGAGCTAAACCATAAAATCAAGGAATTAACGGAGCAAATACAACAGAACAAAAATATACTAGTTGAAAATGATAAAAAAGCTAAAGATCTCCAAACTCAAATGAAGGACTTAAAAGGACACAGGGAACGAGAACTGAAGAGCGTTGAAGATGAGCTGAAGAAGATGAAAAAGCAGGCGGAGAACAGCCGCAACTTGTGGAAGCAAAGAGAACAGGATTTCGAGACATTGAAGCTGGAAGTTAGTGAGCTAAAAAAGAGCGTAGAAAGTGGCAAAGAACAATTGTTGGCTGGTGAAGAGCTGCTGGCTCAGCTGATGGAACAAGCCCAAGAGAGTGATCAAGAGTTGAATAGTATTAAGGTTAGTATTATGTTATATTAATTTAATTACTGCAAATGAAATTATATTTCTTGGCAGTTTTTACGGAGTATTTTCTTTTCCAGGATATTGTCAAAGCCGCCCAAGCCTTGGTGAAAGCCAAAAAGAACGAGATATCATCGCAGAATAAAGAGGTGAAAAAAACTATTCAGAAAAAAGAACTACTGATGACGACTAATTCCGAAATAGAGTTGCAGATTAAAGAGTTAGAACATCAGGTTTCCAAACTGCAAACTGAAGCTACAAACTGCGCTTCCAAGGTAATGTTTTGAGCCAATTATAACATGCAATTTAAAGCTTGATCATTTCCTCTTTTTCTTCAATTATGTTTCTCACTTGCATTCATTATGTAATCTTTAATTTGGATTCAGATGGAAGCCATGAGACAAACCTTCTAATATCAGTCCCAAACTTTGGTGTGGCTACGAATCCTACAATGATATTCTAATGCCCACTTTATATGAGACAGTTTCTTGTTCAGAAAACTACACAGTTTCTTGTTCAGAAAACTGTGCAGTCTGTCAAACTTCTGTCAAAAGACACGCTAAATATGTGTATTTTTGAAACGCGATTGTAAGTTATTATCGTATGTTTGCTCTCAGGAAATTGTATATTTAGCTATTTATGTATATATGTTATTGTTTTTTTACGTATTTAAAAGCATACAATAAACCAATGTCTATTTAAACGTTTACATAAAAAACATTGACTGTCATGTCAGCTTAAATCTGACACTAGCACACAGTTTTTCATGCAGTTTTACCTTTATACTGGACCGTTTCAGACTGCACAGAAAACTGTGTAGTAAACTGCGCCATATAAAGATAGCTTAAGACGTGACAATGACACATTTTAGTCTTTTTCTATTCAAATTTCTTACAACCGCCTTAAACCAGCTATATCTAATTTTATTATGCACTTCTTTCAGTATTCCGAATTGATGAAGAAAAAGAAAATTGTAGAAAACGACCGCGCCAAACTCGTCCAAGTGATGAGCGAGTTAGATGAGAAAAAGAAGAAAGCCCTTGTTAACGCGTGTCAACAGGTCAACAAAGACTTCGGCTCCATCTTCAGTTCCCTTCTATATGGTGCCCAAGCTAAACTCATGCCACCCGAAGGTCAGACTGTATTGGACGGATTAGAGGTAAAATTTTACGTATAATTTATTTTATTTAAGTGATATTTTTTGTCCTGTGGTGAAATTGTTGGATATTCGCACGTCTAGTGCAACAAGTTTTTGAAGAATCACTGTTGCGCTTATGTGGAGTAAAAATGCAATTCTGAATAAGTATATAATTTCCACATTAGCGCTCCGTTGGGTGTGGAAAAGGAAAAGTAGTAGAAGTAGTAGTAACCTCTTGTAAAATGCATAAAAAAAAAAAAAATCGGTTAAGGTCACAACAAACAGTTGAAACTAAAACTGCTGGAGGTATTAATTATACTCGCCCTCTCACTAGATTGACGATGGCACAAAGGAATCACACATTTTTAGCCCCTAAATTTTTCAATATATTGCCAATAAACATAAAGACATCCAAAAAATTTAATACATTTAAGAGAAATATACATGATTGGCTGATGCATGGGAGTAGGGAAGAGGTGGCAGATCTATTTAAAGTACAATCTTGATTAAGAGAAGCATTTTATAAGAAAATTTCAATGTATTTACTTATGTTTATGTATTTTTATGTCTATTGTTTACTTTTGTTCAGTTTATTGTTTTTCTTATTATTTATTTTTATTATATTTTGTTTCCCTGTCATTGAATTAATTAATTTAGTTTTATTACTATTGTTATTGTTTAATTATTAATATGTTAAAATTTTCAAATAATATATACACTATACATGTACTATTTCAGTTCAACACGGGGTTAGACCTAAATAACTGAAATATAAACATTCCAAACTGCAAAAAATATATAATGTAATGAAACGATAAATTTAAGCACTCTCAAGTAATTAATCATTTTTTAAATTTTAGAGTCCATTAGAAGCCAAGTTATATATCTCCATCTCTGACTAAGGCACATAATCGCTTCAAACTGATTAGCTTTTACTTTTGTCCCGTGGTTCTCATACCATGTATTCCTTTGCGAATCAGTTTTATGCGAATATGAGCCTTAGTAAAAAGATGGAGATTTATAACTTTGCTTCTAATGCCCTCAATTGATGACCGTTATTCAAAAAACTCGATAAAAGCTCCACGTGGCATTTCAGTTCTTATTTTACAAATTTTAAGCCACTTTTGAGAAGCATTAACCAAATGAAAAAAATCTCTGTTTGAGAAACACGGTTTCTATCAAGTTTTTTCAAAATTCTTGCTTTTGTTTTATAGTTGTGGATTTTTTATAATCCAGTATAATTAATTAATTTTTAAAATTTTATTTTTCAGTTTATCATAGTGTCACTTAAGGATGGAATGTTCAACAATGCAAATGTACTTTTCCGCACTAAGTTTGTGGACGGTATGTCTACTGTACAAAGGTCAGTTCAAACGAAAAAATAGATTTAAAAGTGTATTATATATCTTAAATATAATGTTTATATAAGGAGATTTTGTATAATAGTAGCTTTATTTGAGAATTTATGACCATGTGTATTTTTAATACTGTGTAATAAATGTTTATTTTCTATGTAAAACTGTATTTTTCAATTTATAGATTTTACACTTTTAGTTTTTATGACTCAATTTTTATGAGGAATCATGAGTCTACAGAGTTACCTGAATCATCGATAAAAATTAAATAGATTTTTTCTACCAGTAGTTAATGATTGCTATTATAATATGTAATTTTGAATCAACTTTGTAGACAACATGTAATTGAACATGTTTTCATATGTAAAAAAAATCAAATAGTAAAATAAGTAAGGCGTATTATCTTCTCATTTATCGGATTAGGAGGATAAAAACACGTTTTTATTGAAACACTTTTATTTGATAATACTTGGGAAGAAGACTGAACTTCATAATAATTAAATGGCTTGACATTGTGATCCCATTATTATTTCCATTACATCTCCACACGTATTCCTTAGTTTTTACCTTCCAATATCACAGTATTCATAAACTACAACAGACAAATCTATTTTACATACAGACTTCATAAAAATAATTTTATTCACATTCAGATATTTTAATAAAATATATAATATTCTTAAATTTATAAATACAGAGATGCAATTTAATATCCAGTCATTTTCAAGTATCTGGCTACTTTATTACAACTTGAAGGCAAATAGAGTGTGAAACATTTTGAGAGAAACAATTTTAATACTGGTCAAGTACAAACACCGGGGCCTAGATTGAACTTTTTCCAAAATGTGTTGAGGTCTATAGAAAATAAAGTTCTGTATATTTACCTAATTGAGTTGCGATAAAAATCACCAGATCCCTTAAATTTCAAGGTTTATTCTGAAATAACATAAAGTCCTTTTTTTCCCTTAGTTTTCATTGTAAAAAATCAGATTAAGATAATTTTCATTTATTTTTTCTAGTTCTAAAATTTTTATAATCTTGTACCCAGTGCCACATTTCATTACGGAGTAAAATAGCAAATAATTGAGGTTTTAATACACATTTTCATTTTCACTCATTGCCATTTGTATTTTATCCTGAATGTTGGTCTATTAAAATATTCGCTGAATGCACCTTTCAAATATTTAACAAAATATATTTGGCACAATCTTTATTATTATTTATCAAACGATTTAAAAAAAAAAAGTTTAATCTTCTTTTAGATGTCAATCGTCAATAAGTTTTTACAGTAGTAGTATTAGTATCACAGTGATAAAAAAATAAGGAGAAATTTTTTATAACTTTTAAAACCTTATTTATTTTTCTGAATCTATTTCATCGCCTTCAAAATACCGATACAATACACTAATGTTAACGTTTTTTCCAATCCTCGAAACAATTATTGTTGAAGTCGATTTTTGGAATGGCCTTCAAAGCGCGCAGTGATTCGATTCTTATCTCTTTGACAGACATGTCGGTGACAGTACTATCAACTTCAAAGATCCTGTGTATTTTAAATAAAAAAATTTACCTTACTTTTTTGATTAGTGTTATATCAAATAAATTAATTAATTGACAAATAATAATGTCAATAAATCCGGAAAACACTTAAATTTCTAACACTGGCTTCAGGTCCAGCCTTAAATGCAAAATTTACAATACTTTTAAAATGTTTTATTATTAAAATACGTAATCAAGTAGCTACTACTTACAGATATTTTTATTAAAATATTCATGAAACAACGTAGATTCTATGCATTTAAAATATTTATTATACCAAATTACATCCAACACATAATTGTCATCTTGGAAAATATAATCTTTATTTTTTAGTAATAAAAAATATTGCGCTATGCCTATCTGTGAACATTTCAATGGTATTCTTAAATTATCTACTTTTAATATGTACATACATAAATAACGTGAATATTTTTATGAGTAATGAGTTCATACATGTTTTGTAATTGCAGAAGATTGATTCATAAGTTTTAATTTTATTTTAATTTTTTTTTTTTGCTGACGAAAAGATTAGCGGCATTTGAGATTTTATCGAATATAATAAGTATTCGATTAGTAGAAATCTACCAACTTATGCTTCATTCTAAGAATTCGATACAGGAAGAAATCAGTGATAGGTAAAGGAGTCTTGTTTTGAAGGCTTCCTGGCCAGTATATAAAGCTGGGTTCAGACTGGTGCAATGTAACATTATTGCATGTTTCATTGCAAGTCTGGACGTATCGCAAGTACCAACCACATTTCATTTACAACAAACCTGGGCGTATCTGTTTTTGCTTGTCCTTAATTTTTTCCTAACGCTATGAAGACAGACAACAATTTGGTTCTGCATTTCTCTTCGTCACTTTCGTCAAGTATGTTTTCCGATCATGCATCATTCTTAAGATTTTTTAAATTTATGTGTCAGCATTTTTATTCAGTACAACTGCAGGAAAGATAAGTGGGAAGGGGGCCACTTCAGTAGGTTCTGCTGGGCAAATGTATTGGAGTTGGAGGGTCTTGGATCAGGCTCCGAACATCCGACTAACCAGTGTGTCAACATTTCTTCCTTTTCCCTTCAGTTCAAAACCTCTCCGCGAAGCTCCATTTTGAATGTTCCGAATCGACTAAGAATTTGTTTTGTAGCATCGCTCACGTGGATCATTAGAGCTACAAAGGGAAGAAATTTTCAACTTTAGCAGGTAGAATAAAATTTGACGGTGGAAAGGAAAAAGTTACCAAGCGACATAAAGCAACATTATAATATATTGTGTCGCTAAATATCATTCTCTTTTGCACATATTATGTCGCTTGGTAACATTTTCCTTTCCACCGTCGATATGTAGGTACTACTGTATTTACAAACCCCGCATGTAATCTACAACTAAAATTTTAATCTCGCATTTGTGATAATTGATGATATAATGTCCATTCATTTTGGAATTCATTTAAAAGCTTCGTAATGTTATCTGTTCAAGCTAAAATCTGTAAAATGAATATAATTTTAATTCTGTCAGAAATTGATATTATCATAATAATTTTTTGAGAGGAATGTACATGAAACTTATGACCATGAAGCTTAATAATTAAGGTAAAGTAAATAATATCTCAAAATAGCCTATAAGCTTGTTAAGTTACATCAAATGATGTGATATCACTAGGAATTTAGCCCAGTTGCTCGATCACAGATCACTATCGACGCGGTAATAAGCGACGTGATAACGATTTCTTACCATGGATGTTTAACGTTTTCGCGATCACAATGGAACACGCGTTAAAAGTTATCAATCGGGATTATTAAACGAGCGCATCAAGTCGCGAGCCATTTCCCGAGATATATCTTCTTCGCACATATCTTCTTTCAATCTTTCTCGAGTGCCGTATTGCATTTAGCCGGCGTTCGGCAAGCCAAGTATTGAGAAAAGCAGTCGACATAATAAACAATCCGACACGCGCGTTGACTTTCTTTTTTTGACGTTTGACGTTTGGCCGCGATATTTATTATCATCTATGGTGCTCGGCAACGCTCGGCAATGCTCGGCAACGGCGAACGTGGTATGAACGTATGTTCATTGTGATCGGTCAAAATGGTTAGCGTTAGCACGTGGTTAGCACGTTTTTAACTACGTCGATAGTTATCTGTGATTGAGCTCCAGAAGTATTTTGGCTACAAGACCACAGTAACTGTCTTTGATTTCATTTTTAAAAATCCTAAAACATTTTTAGAACCAAGGGTATAATTACGCTGTCCAGCAGATTCCATCCTTGAAGCTGTATTCACAGTGTCTCCAAACAAGCAGAAATGCGGCATCTTCACCCCCACAAACCCCGGCACAGACTGGACCGGAATGAAATCCCGATTCTTATCTTCAACTGGTACTCTGATCTGTGTCTCACAGTAAAACATTTTACAGCGTCTAATACGGCTAGAGCCATAAGACAGATCTCTCTCGCGTGGTTATCGCCATTCCTCTCTGGAAGACCAGATACGACCATGTAAGCGTCGCCTATTGTTTCTACCTGAAAGATAAGTTTAAAAATGATCACTTTTTAGTACCGTAATATAAAAATTACAATAGGGTTCTTCCAGACAACATGAATATCCTTGAAAATGCTATAAATATTTAAAGTATATTTTTACAATTCCAACGATATAAAACACAATGATCAAAAATTTTGTTTTCATTTATACATTTATGTTTTAAAAAACACGAAATTAAAGTGACTTTTAACGCCCGTTATTGGCTAATGACATCATACCCGTGCTACCGTGGAAGGCGTGAAATTCATTCCGTAGTGAGCGCCTATATTGCTGTGACGTCACACCGCATGCGCGCTAAATGGAAGATTTTGCGAGCGATTTGAAAAAGCGCTATTTCAAAACGCGCTAAAAAATTCATATGACATTGTAAAAATTTAAAAAAAATTCCCTTGATATTGTAATTTTTCAATAATTTTTTTAAAATAAAAATCGGAAAAACCCAATTGTACGCTTTAAGCAGCATTAATCATTATTCAGGCCTTTTTAACTTCAACATTAATACAGATTATAATCATTTTGCAACATAAGCCTATAAAGTAGGCCTGTTGACTCCAGATCCTGTTATTTGTATTTATTTATTAATTTCATTGATTACAATATGATATTTAGTAAGAAATCTATATTGAAAGTACTAAGATAAATGTAATATAGATAAAACGTTTCCTGTTTTTTGAGCATCTATAATATAAGTTCACTAGCCAACATTTATCAACAACTTTTTGCTAATATACTCACTTTATACACATCATAAAATCCTATTATTCTATCGAAAGTGCTATAGAGATCATTTAGTAAGTCAACAACCTCCATTGGTGTACTTTGTGCACATAGTGCTGTAAATCCGACAATGTCACTAAAATATATTGTTACGCACACAAACTGTTCAGGTTGGACCATTTCTCCCGCCATTAATTGCTGTGCTACCAACCTAAAATGAAAATACTTTTATAAATAATTTTAAATTTGGAATTACTCAATGCTGCAACAAAAAATACAGAATAGCTCTACCTTGGCAACACTTGATATAAAAGTTCTTCTGATCTCTTTTTCTCCATAGATAATTGCTCAGTCTTCTCTTCGACTAGGGTTTCTAAATTGTTAGCGTATTGTTCCATACGACGGAGCAAGTCGTCCATAAGATTATCACAGTAACCCCTACAGGATTAAAGTTAACATTGTTACAAATTTTCACACATGCATGCAAAAATTGATTTATTTATCATCATCAATGCTCTTAGGGCTTTATACATATTTTATAATACATTGAAAAAAACAGGTAAATTATGTAAAGATGTATTTTTTTTTAAATACTCAGCACTTTATCCTCTTAATCCTATACTATACAAAATTGTTTTTCTGCTCTCCTGTAAAATGATCAAAATGGACACAATGTCCTATGCTTCTCAGGTACATAATATTGACATTTTTAATCAATTTAAGTATTGTGCAGGATAGTGCATTTTTGGATTTTTCATATTTTTTTTTTACTCTTTCATCTTCTGAAAATGTTTCTGAAGTTGGCACAACTTTTTTATGCTTCTATTTTATCAATTGGTTGAAATGTTTTTAAAATAATGGCAACACTTTGATCCATTACCTAATGTGGAAAATGAACAATATAATATGGGCTTTGGATGATTTAGTGAACGTTTGGCTCAAGTTTGTAAACCTGAGTACCAGCAATTTCCTGTTTTCAAATGTTGTAATTTAAAATATTGAGAAATTAGTAAAACCTTACTTCATAATACATCGTACTGTTCCCTTGACTGTATCAAATGTTGGCCTTTCATCGGGTTTATCACTCCAACATCTTTCCATAAGGTCTATTAAGTTATCTGGGCAATCCCTTTGTTCCACTGCAGGACGAAATGGTGGAGACTCTCTAGCTCCTACTCTGCTAATTATCTCTGTCAATAGAAAATAAAATAAGTTTGAGAATGGTTAAATTAGAGTTACATTGATTAAGTAGGCTATATAGCATGGTTGGAAGATTACCAACCATACTATACACCCTGTAACACAATTCAATGTACAAGCGGGAAACCAGTGAATCTACATTTATTTTGTTTATATTTGACGCATAGTTTTCGAGATAATTGATTTAAATCTTGGTAGGACTGTAGCTACAATGCTGACTAGCAAAAGATACATAAAATAACACATGAAGTTAAATTATGATAGTTCAAAATGATTTTTTTTACCTTGAGGATCCAAAAATTGCCTTGCTGCTTCAAATGGTCCACCCCTTACGACAATTTCTTCAAGTATTATACCAAAACTATACACATCTCCTTTTTGGGTTGCTGGTACTCCAGGAATCAATGTTAACGGTAGAAGTTCTGGAGCCACCCAGAGTAACTCTATAAAATATCATAAAATAATCCAACCATGACAAGTTTATCATAAAATTTTAAATTTTCAGTTAAACCAAGATCTTACTATTGTAGTAATGTGTGTCCTTCATTACTTCGGCAGGAGTTGTTAGCGTAGAGAGTCCAAAATCTGATATTTTTAAAACAAATCTTCCATCAATCAAACAGTTGTAAGATCTAAGCTTTCCATGAACCATAACTTCTGAACTGTGAAGGTATGCCATTCCCTAAAATCATACAATACAAGTTCAATAAAACCATCGTATTTCATAGTCTCGCTAGTATTTTTAGTGTAGTTTTAGATACCTTTATTATGTCGTGAATAAGAGACATACGGAAATTCCAATCTAATTTGAGAGCATCGTTGTTTAGAACATCTCTTAATGATCCTTTAGGACAGTATTCTGTTAATATCAAAACTGTTGGACACTCAATACAAGCACCTACGAATCTTACTGTATTTTCATGTGATACATCTCGCACCTAAATGAATTTAAAAAAAATAGAATAAAGCAAATTTCTTAGAAAACTTTAACGAATATTCTTTTGTTGTATCAATAGTGTGTACTACTTGTTTGATTTCCCATAGTAGTTTCTTGTTGAGATCAACCTTTTTCTTTGTAACTTTCTTTATAGCTACTCTACTTCCTTTGTAAATTCCCACTGTGGTAAATACTTGAGCTGGTGGTATAGAGTTACAGGAAACAATAGAAGCTCTCGCACTGTGTAGGCCGTAAGTTAGCTAAAAGTAATTTATAATTTTGGCAATATGTATTAGGTACCTACCTGGTATCACCAGTAATTTCTTGAAACAGAAATTTCTCTTTAATTGTTAAAATTGTAGAACAGTACGTTCTACTCCAGTGAATTTGAACTATTTCAAGGAAATTTGAAATTGAAACCAAAAAATGTCCGTACATTATTATTCTTATTGATAGAGGTTAGTGCTTGGTCTCTGATGATACTGTGACCAATGTGATGGATCGTCATAATATAAGTTGATTTGCTAAGCTTTATAAGAGAAGTAGTAGAAAATGGTGTGTAAAGGTCATTTGTATATGAAGACCATAGGTAATGTTTCAATCCAAAAAAGTCCATAAACAAAGGTAATAAAATTCATAGCAATGAAAATTAATGGAAATGACTTGGAAAGCAAGCAGCATTGATGAAAGCAAAAATGGAAAAATGTTAAAAATAATATCTAGCATAAATTATGAAGTTATTATCACTTACATCATTAATTTTCTGCAAACCGAGTTTAGAACCATAAGGTTTCCCAACTTCAAGTAATACTTCCTCTGCTCTTACTCTCCAGGACATATTGTTGAGATCTGCTGATAGTCGCATGTGCCTAAAATTTCAACCAGAATTTCAATAAGTAGAGGACGTTGGTAGGTAAATATATTGTAGGTTAAATAATTTTTTAAAAATTCCAAATTTTGGGGCATTTTTATGGATGGTTGTTGAATTTACCCGCCTCAATAGGCCAGGAGGCCCAATTACAAGAGGGAATTATATTACACAACACCAAGGCTCTGTAAAAATCACTTAAAATTGTTGTGATCTCGGGGAATCAAAGCCGGAACCATCATGTGAATCCAGTATCTGAGCCATCACATCATAGGGTCTGCCAATATCAGCATAGAAATAAAAAATAATCCTAAACCTCGTATGGAACGGTATAAATAAAAAACATACTTACTTGTATGCCAAACACGCCAGTGTAGCGGCAAAAGCCAAAAATATCCCAAAACCAAATGATCCATACAGAATCACTTCAAAAGCATCTTTTTAGAGCAGCGTGGAAAGTAAAATGATAATATTGTGTTATGTTTTGTATAAAAAAATAATTTTCATATAACATTTCCGAGCAATGTTTTTCATACAATGTTTTCTTAGTTACGGAAAATCTAATGTCACTACAAAATGCTGCAAATTGGACAACAAAGTCTTTATGGGCATTTTTTCAAAATTTATTTATCTGAAATGTATTTTTTTAAAGTAGGTATGTATTTATTTGTAAAACCTTATTGATTGTATTTTATATTTCGGAAAAATAAACAACCAAAAAAATAACAAAATAGTACCTACAAATTATACATGAATTCTATTTTTTTAAACTTGCGGTGTACCGTCATGACAAAGAGAAATACATTGATATTTTATTGTGTATACCTATTTTTCAAAACATACAGTGTTTTGTCATGACAAAGAGGAATACATTGATATCATAATTTATTTACATACCTACAATTTATTAATTGTAAAAAATAATTATAAAAATAGAAACTTTTCATAGATAGCTTAGAAATCTCTAAATTCATGAAGATGACTGATTTGGACCAAAGTTGGAGGGTAATTACGTAAATTTGTACCATTGCCATGGCACTCGCGATCCGTGCCGAGGAACCCGCAGCGCGGCACGTCCCTCGGGGGGGTGCTGCGCCCCCCAGGCCAGTGGATGGCCATGCCGGGCACGGGGGCGTACGTGCGCCCCTTGCCGTAGTAGTGCGCCACCACCTGGAAGCGGCCGGATCGAGGGTCCAGGTCCAGAAGAGAGTAGTCTGCGTCGCGGTCGCCATTGTCGTCTATGCGCACGTGGCCGGTTATCCCTGGAAATAGAATGAAGTTCATTCAGAGAGAGTTATTACTTTTTATTAAGAGAGTTAATAATTTATATGAAATTATTTTGTTGATTGATTCGGCATTCAAATTGTAACACTTCACAATGAATTATGATTAAATAAAAAAGCCCGCAATCTAAAAATAAGAAAAGAACACCGTCGCTGTTTTACTAACTCTAATTTCTCAGAATTTGCCAACCACATTATGGAAAATAAACTGCTCTTTTAATAATCACAAACTTAAACTTCTACATTTAAAGGAGCAAATATGAATTACCTCGAAGACATTGAAATACACAAAACGTTCGAATTCTAACGAGCGCTCATCCGGGCGCTTATACATTTAATTAACAAATAACCTAGAAGCCCATTTCATAATTTATATGATCTATTTTGTTGACTGATTCGGCATTCACTTTGTAACACTTCATAATGAATTATGATTGACGTAAAACAGGAGCCCGCAATACCCTTAAAAAAAATAATTCTTAACGAATTACTTCCCTAGACCCATTGATATATACTATAATACACATTTGGGAAGATCTGCCTTGCATAAGTACTTAAATTATTTAGAAAACCACGGAGATTCTGCACCCTAATACTTGAAATACACACGGAATTCGACCTATCAGAGCCCTTCGACTGCCGGCAAGCATCCGCTCGCACACTTTAAAAAAGGTATGGGCTAAATATAGGGTTACAGTAACAGTATACAATACTAAGTACCGTTCCTTACGAGGAGCGTTTAATGAATTTTTTTTACCATGCATCTGTCCCAAAATGTGACTTTTTTTCTATTGTGGATGGGCAATATTTATGTTACCCTGGCTATTATTTAAGAAGAAAAATTTTTCTTTGCATAATAATTATTCTTTTAGGCTTTGTAAACAATGGGAGAACGTTAAACACTTACATGTGGAAAGTAACACAATTTTTATAGAAGAAACCAATTAATAGTAACACATAACATTTTTTTATATAAAATTATATTAATTTGTGACACCAAATATGTTTTCTGAACGTCCGACTCTGCCGGCGGCGGCGGTTAAAGAAATACTGAATACGCGTCTGGGCGGAGTCGGAAATTCTTTGACGGAGTTCCGCGTAAGCACACACCATTCTGATTTTTTGGGTTCAGTTCGCCATCTAAGTAAATCAACCCCGTCGTAAAACACCAAAGATACTTTCTTGGAATAATACGACAATGTCTGCACTTTTAATAAAAAACGAGGTGTTTTTAATAGTAGCTCGATTTTAGGCCATTTGGTAAAAAATTTTACCGTGAAATTCTTATTTCCACATCCTCCGCGTAATGGCCACACCATCTCTGATTTATTCACCAGCAGTAAGGGTCTCATTCAGCGCCATCCCTAATAAGTATTTAGACACCCAGTCGTAAAATGCTCCGATGAAGAAGTTCACCTGGAATAATACAACATTGTTTTAATTTCATTATCTTGAAACTTATTTATTTTTAATATTAACTCGATTTTAGGATGCCTAATAAATAAAAACTTTATTAGGTACACTATGTAGGCTAGAGAATATATTTGGAAGATTGTATTGATCAGTTGTAAATAAATTGAAATAATTTTATTCTGTAGATTTAGTAACATATTCTGTTAATTCTAACAGAAAAAAACTACGAATTTAGACAAGCGCTTATCTAGAATAAATTGTAACAAAAATTTATGAATGTATTGTGTTACACGGTTTTTGCACCGCCACGCCTTTTTTCAAATGAGAAATATTTAAAAATATTTTTATCAGAACTTTATTTTATTAATAGGTAAATCCTGGAGCTTACATCACGAAAATGTCATAACAGGATATCCGCTCAAGTAAATATAACAAAACAAAATGGGGATTAAGGGGTATCCCTTTTGTGCCTAGTGTCCGGTAGAAGATAATAGTAAATTAAAAAGACTATTATGCCTAGAACAATACAATATTATGCCGCTCAAGCAAACAATACCAAGTCAAAGTTTGTAAGCTTAATATTTATATTATGTCCACAAAGACGATAGAGCAGTTTAATTTGGAAACAATGTTCAACAGTACGAAATATTTTGTTTCTGAGAAAATGAAATCCAGTCGAGTTTATCCCCGTTTTCATTACCGTTTTGTCAGATGAAAATGAACATTTGTTAAAAATGTAAAAAATATTGTTTTCGCATATTTAAAAGAAAACATTGCGTGTCTATTCATTATTACAATAGGAAATGAATTACCTAGGTAGATAAAGTTAAATTTAATTGTAAAATTATTTCCGTTTTCCCAAACATGGATTTCTCAACAACAAAAAAACAGTGTAATTACGGATTACAAAATAAATAACTTATTCAGAGGGATTTTGATTTTTTAACCAAGCATGCCTGAAGAAAACATCGTAAAAATATGATGTTTATTTGAATATCTTCATTCACTGTTTACGATTGGAATAGTTCAAAGAATAGAAGAAATCAACCACTGGAAGACAATCTCGTTAATTTGTAGAAGAAATAATATCATTACTGAAATCCCAGTAGCCCTAGAAAAATAATACGGGCTAGTGTTCTAGTAGTTTCGTGTGTATTCAGAATATTTTCTTTGGAAAAACGGAATAATTTTATAGTTTACTGTCCTAGATTGGATGAAATGATCTTCGAAAAACCCGGATAGTATAATAATAATGCTTAATATAAAGTTTGACAATAGTCAATAGATAAGTTGTGATAATAGTTTTTATGTATGTTAATTTTTATTAATGCCACTCAAATGGACGAATTCAAGGATCCAATGAATTCAAGAACACAAATATTCACAAAAGTAAAAACTAGAGAAAATTAAATACCTACTGAAGAACAGTCAATGACAGAAAATCCACTTGATGAAATATAAACCTTGTCCATCATAAGCAAAGTAAATAATAAACGTAACTCCGATTAAAAAAAAAAAACAAAGATATAATTACCTCTTCCCCAATCCCCTCGCCCCAGAAAGACCCCTGGAAAATTACAACTCACAGCTAACGAATATCTAAAAGCACGACGAACAAAAGTTACAGCAAAGTAAAATAAACAAGCATGAAGAAGCGGGGGTTTTTTTCCGGGTGGCTTTTGGGAAACCCAAAACCCCCGGGATGCCTCGGGGGGAGACCGGAACCCGAGCTTTGGGGCCACTTGGGGGGGGTTTTTCCCGGGGTCTTTTTTCCCAAAAAAAAACCGTTGGGGGGTAAACCAAAAAAAAAAACCAACCCAAAAAAAAAAAAAGGGTTAAAATCCAAACCGGAAAATTTTTTGGGAAATTTTTTTCCGCCCTTTTTC
>JAGVSP010006695.1:0-10329 GCA_022494985.1 Micrasema minimum
ATCCTTATTTTTACATTATTATTTTGTGATTTAAACATTTCATCACAAGTTCATCAGTTTATGTTTATTATCTATGGATATAGAACAACACACTCTGATACTTGACATTGATAAACGGACATAGGGACACATTAGCTTTTTTCTTAGGATTAATGGGTACACTCGGTAACTATGATTAAATTGAAATTAGATTTGGATTCAAATGTCTCATAGTGTCTCTTTATCACTATCGCTTTAAATTTCCGACATATTTAATTAAAACAACACTCAAAATCTAAAACATTCAGATATTTGTAGTTCAATTTCTTGGTGGAAGTTCATTGTAATTAATGTAATAATTAATATAACTGGGATTAGTCTGACGATGTAATTTTCAATGGAAGTTTTCACAACAAATTTTGGCACATTTAATTCTATAAAGGTTTTACTCCAAATGAAAACGCATTGGCAATGAAGAAGAAAATGAAAGCATCTACTGTGCTGGAAAGTTGCAAAACAGTGTGTGAATTGTACCATATTGAAGGTTGTGATCAGTATACAGTTTGTGATTTAAGTCCAAAATTCAAAGAGTGTTGCAGTGAGTAGATAACTTTGTCATTATTTTATGTTTTTTTATATTCTCGCACTATTCTAAACAACATGCATTTGATACTCGTATAAATATATTTAATTTATCATTGTAAAATGTGTTTTAGCTAAGTTAAGAATATTATGCATAAAATTAGAATTAACATCTTAAATGCTGCATGAAATATGCCTACCTCTGTCCACAGGCGGCGCTCCATTTATGTGATCTATTTTATGACTTTAAACAGTAAATACCTGTGTTCGTAATCCAACAACTCGTGTTAAAAAAATACTCACTAATATCCTGAAGTTTGAACGTTTCTAAACATAAAACAACACCAAAAACTCGATAAATAACCGAAGATAATTTCTCATACAAAGCTAGCGACGCCATATAAATATCTACACTAGTTTTTGTAAGGCAATATGCGGATTGAAATTTACAATAGAATTTTTTTTTAGAACAAAAATGTCTTAATACTAATCGTCAAAATTCGGACGTATTTCCATTTATTTTCAGGTCCCAGCTAAGATAGTTTACTACTATGACTTTTCAGACTTGGTAGTCATGAAGTTGGGTCAAGGCTTATGTTAAGTTACATAAAGTTGGGTCATCCATTTATGTTAAGTTACATAAAGTGGAGAGTTCACTTATGTACCTTCGCCTTAGGTTAGTTACTAAGGTGTTGTCTCTTGTTATCTGCCCATTATACATATTATTATTCTATTAATTATTGCTGTTATTTAGAGACCAATATTTTAAACAATGTTAAGTATATTTTTAATTACAATAACTATAACATTATTTTCAGTTTCTAGCCGCCATATTTTAAATGGAAAGGAACCAGGAATCGGATCTCATTTATTTTTCCTGTTTTTGATTGGGACTTTAATTTTTCTGATTATTATATTGAAGGAATATGGATATATTACTAAGGTAATATATTACATGGTTATCATATTACATGAGTCGCTACTGAGTGAGTCGCCATCTTTATTTTATTATTCTTTTATTATTTCGTCTTATTCTAAACAAGGGTCAGAGCATTAAGCTCCCAACATCACTGCGACCTGTGTAGATCTATTGTGACCATTCCCCTTAAGTTAAGTTTAGCCTAGGCTTTAAGCTCATAGCTCTGAGGAGGTGAGGACTAGCACATCCATTGCTAGTCCATTAAGACTAATAAAATAAATGTAAATAATACAAGATTCATTACTTTACGCATATTTATTTTATTAGTTTTAATAAAACTATCACTATATACAAGGCAACCTACTACAGCGCGTCTCTATCTCGTTATTTCGGTACCTATAAAATGTACTGAAACTCTAGTCTTATAAGGAAAACTTTAGTGAAATGTTAATAAATTATGCTTTTCAGAATTTATACTGATACTTTTGTAAATACCGTGCACTCAAATAGTTACTCTTCAATTTCTTATAGCTTGAAATAAAGTATGCTACAACTTACGGATAATAGAGAAAGTTATGAGGAACAACTTCTATTTAATGTGAATATTTTCTGCTTGTACAGATACGTAAAAAGCGGCGTCAACATCACTCAGAAACGGATTACATGGTGCAGGAGGACAGTGATGTGGCTGAAGAAAGGAAGAAAGTGGCAGACTTGAGGCAGGACCAACTGGCCGACTACAGCTTACTCTGTAGGGACATGACCAAGTACTACGGCAGCTTCCTGGCTGTTGACCATCTGTCTCTGGGTAAGTCCCTCCACTTACAATAATCTACTAATTAAATTCACTGCACTTGGTGTATCAGCTCAGTGTCCCACGTACCATTTAGTGTGGATGAGGGAAAGTAGCCTTAGTATACTTTTAACAGTGGATTTTTTACAGCCGTTAAGGGCGGAGAATGTTTTGGCCTTTTGGGCGTTAATGGAGCCGGCAAGACCACGACTTTCAAGATACTTACTGGTGATCATTCTATGACGCATGGTGAAGCTTGGGTGGTCGGGAAGTCTGTCAAGACTGAAATGAAAGCTGTCTACAATCACATTGGTAAGGGCACAAGAGGAGGGAGTTCAGGGACTTAAAAGTTATATATGCTAATAATCTGGATTGATTGAAAATGAAATGTTACAGAGGCGTTTTGAAAAATGTGTATAATTTGTATGCATTCTGAATTGATTAATGTAAGTTTGTTGTACCTTCCACAGGGTACTGCCCACAGTTCGAAGCTCTCCTGGAAGAGATGACGGGGCGGGAGACACTGCACATGTACGCTCGCCTGAGGGGAATCCCCAAGGATCAACAAAACCGCTACGTGTCGGACCTCAGCAATCGTCTAGGCTATGTTAAGCACTTAGACAAAAAGGTTACTCATCTCTTATCTTTCCTGTTATTGTCATTTCAAATATAATATAAATATTACGTTGACTAAATTTGTTCTTTCATTATGTTTTTATAGGTTAGAGAATATAGCGGTGGAAACAAGAGAAAATTGAGCACATCTATAGCCCTTCTAGGACATCCACAAGTTGTTTACCTTGATGAACCAACTACAGGTTATTTCAATTTATTATATCATCAAACATTTAAAAACTGATAAATAGTTTACTATGCTTACACAATGTCCATAAAAAAACTACTATATTTTCAATTACTTGAGATTGATTCTTGTGGCAGATTGCTCTACTTATTGATAACCCTGTTCAGGAAATGCTTTTGTGGCATAAAATTAAAAAAGATAATGTACAAATCTAGTTCAAGATGCATCTAGAAATCAAAGTTCTATAATCACAGTGCAAGAGCACATTGAATACATAAATCTATGCTGTTATATAAATTAAAAAATAATACCTTTTGCATGTGACAGGAATGGACCCGATGGCCAAGAGACAAGTATGGAGAGCTGTGGCCAACAGGGGAACAGGCAGCTTGGTGCTAACCTCCCACAGTATGGAGGAATGTGAGGCACTTTGCACCCGGCTGGTCATCATGGTCAATGGTCGCTTCCGTTGTCTCGGCTCCACTCAGCACCTCAAGAACAAGTTCTCACAAGGTCAGTCACAACAATATATAAACTGCAACACAGTACAGTATCTTGGTGTGAAGCAAGGGTCAGCAACCTTTTGTTGTAAAATGGCCAAACGTTTTGGGGTTTAGAGCGGGCCGCACTTGGGCAGTGGCGGATCTAATGGTCAGCATTTCAGCAAAAAATGTTGACTAGGCCCCCCCCTGCCGCGTCCCCTTTGTGAGTCATGCATCGTGAACATTAAAAAATCGACATACAAACTACCAACGAAAATTAACCCCAAATTCACTGTTAATTCTACCCCCAAAATAAATCTCATATTGTAGAACCCCCGCCAATTTAATTTGGGAATCCTGCAATTCAGGGAACTCTACCCACATATTCTACTTCCCCCCTTGGATAAAAAATTGGTGACTACCTTTCGAGTCTTAGATCCGCCCCTATACTTGGGTCACATGTCATTATAGTAAACGCTTATTGTATATTTTTATGACATTTATTGTAGTTAATAAAATCAATGAGATTTTCGTGGACGCATTTGACTAGCAAGTTTTTTAATATTAGCTTGCATTTTGAAGTAGTGATTGTGTCTAAATGTGAATCTGATAACCAAGAGCAGTGTTTGTTTTTTCTACAATTCAGAATTGAAAATGTTTGCTGACTAATATATTATGCACTACCAAACATAGTAATTATTTGCTGAGCAAACCTTTTTAGTTAATCACGGAGTTCCTTGTAGTTTTCAGAAGGCAAACTCCCATAGGAATCCACCGAGTCAGTTTTCCTATTTGTATGATATCGTGCGTAGCGGTGAATATCTCCCGGGTCGATGGTTGCCGACTGTACTGTACTATGCCGGAATATGCATAGATTAATAGACTATTATTATTGGTTGACAGGCTATACGCTGATAGTGAAGTTACGTCGCCATCTCCTAAGTACTGCGTCCCCAGACTCGATGTCCACAGAAGCTCGTAAGCTCAGAAGTCGTAGCTCCTTGCCGATGTTCAACTCTGCTCCACTAGAGCAGTTCCTAATAGAGAAATTCCCAGGAGCCATACTGAAGTGAGTTTTATTCAACAAATATATTTGTTTTAACTGTAACATAGTATGGACATGTCCATTGACGTTTGGTGACTGTTTATTATGTGGTGTATAATTGAGCATATTCTGTTGTTTCTGAATAATAAGTTGTATTACGTTTCCAGGGAGTCGTACCAAGGTCTGATGACTTATTACTTACCAGACACAAGCATCATGTGGTCCACCATATTCGGGGTTATGGAGTCAGCTAAAGCTAACCTAAACATTGAGGACTATTCTATCGGACAGACCTCTCTTGAACAGATCTTCCTGCAGTTTACTAAAGATCAAATAATTGTCGGTGAATAAACCGATAACATTTTGTCAACTCACAAGAACTAAACCTAAAGATATGTTAAATTGAAAAACCACAAGCTGCATAGATATTTCTTAATGTTCTTATAAGTGAATACTTATAAGTAAATAAAATTATTATTTGTTGTGGCTGTCCATTAATTCTTTCAACAGTGAAATGAAACTTCACTATCAATGAATTCATATTGAAATATTTATAAATATCTTCTTTTTTTTCTGTATGTTTCTATGTTGGATCAATATTTTTATGTCATTTTTTCTATTCTTATGTTAGGGTTGGTATCTGCTGTTTCTTAATTTAAGGGCCACCAGGATCGAAAATATGGGATCGTAACTTTTTTACGAGATATAATTAAAACAGCATTTTAATTCATTGTGATATACTTCAGCAATTTCAACCGCAGAAAACTTTGCAGAAAAAATTAAACAATTTAGTTAGACAAGATGATGCTGAAATTTTTCAAAAAGGGGGTTAGGTACTTGCATAACTTAATTAAATTGTAATTTTTCTTTTATTCCCCGCCCATATCATCTTCTTTAACATCATTCAGGCTTCCAATTGCATCTCTGAAGCTTTGAGCCACACAATATGAAAAATGGCCTTTTTTGTTACAATGTGTCCCGTATTTTATTTTTTCAGCTGTGTTTCTATACTATTAAACGGAATGTTAGCTTGAAAAACAGAAAAACCTTCAAAATACCCGGCATCTGGAAACCTTATATTTTTAAAAATATAAACATGTTTTTTCTACGTTCATTTTCTGTTTTTTTATAACCTTTGATATTAATTTACACCTGATATTAATTTTGCATGAAAAATTAATATTTTGAAATCATTTTATACATTATTATATTTATTTTATTACTGTAAATTTAAAAAACTATTTTAGGCACTTGGCTGATTAGTGTGCAACACATTTTTTACAGATTAGCAGCTACATCTATGCAAGTGCAATATCACATAATATTATGAGGTATATAAATGAAAATATATATTTTTTGTGTTTTGGTGATTAAGTTTTATTTTGGTTTTTTTGAGATATCAATAAATAAAAAATTGATAAAATGTATGGAGATAGATGTAATAGATTGTTATTGAAATTCGGTTTTTGCTTTTGTTTTCTTTATGGATAGTATTAATTTAACTAAATAAATTCTTTTTGATAACAATTTGTAAATCTCACTAATAATCTCGAAAACTATGAGGAGATCACATAGAAATGTGAAAAGTTATCTCTAAAGAAATATCGAGAAGTCTACCTCGATAAAAATAGTATTTTTCAGTGATGGACCCGTCTCGAAATCCCCAGCAACTCGACTCCGAAAACATAGTCCCAGGCACTTCCGTATTTTGCGTGGGTCAGCCTTCCTCCATGCACATTAAGCCCATTTCATTAAAATGTATTTTGTGATTGAAAATAAATTGGTAAGTATGTAAATAAATTAAATTCACAATTTTCTTTAATACATTTTATTAATACTATCATTTCCTTTGTGCAAATACACTGGTAACATTATTAATTTGTGCAGATTATCACGCGTATTATTCATTTTATGAAATACACAATAACATTTGCATACTCAATTGACAAAAAATTACTGAATAAAGTTACAAAATATTCATTTAATAACATTTAATTTATATTTCTAATATTCTACTCAGTAGACATTCGCAACAATTTAGTTTTCTAACCAATCTCACAGTAAAATATGAATAAAGTTTAAGCATTGGTATGCACACTGGTGTGTGTAGCCTTATTGAAAAAAACTTTTATTATAATTGCATACTAATGAAATACTTTATTTGACTGGGATTTAATTTTATTAAAAAAAATACATTATATAATACAGTTGACTTTTGTATACTGCCGTCCAATGACTAAAAAGCTGTCAGGTCTGGTGTAAAAGCAAAATTTTGTCTACGAGCAAAAAAATTGATTTCGTAGGATTTCGAATTGCTAAACAGAAATCTATGCAATCTTTATTTGCACATCTTTTAATTTGCAAGTACTATTTTCAATGAAGCCTGCAACATAAGCATAGTTTATGTTTTATATAAAACAATGTGGGTCTATTTCAAATGAACAACATATTCAACAATAATATTAATTATTGTCTGTCAAAAATATGACTTTTCCATTCTGCACACAGCTGCCTGATTCTTTATAAGTTATTAACAGATGATCCTGCAATATTATTTTCTACTACTGAATTGCCTCGCTGCGATAGTATCTATCTCTACGTAATTATTATAACAGTAGCTTCAAAGAAATATCACAATTGTTTATAACAGCTGCTAATCAAGAAGGCATACAAATCAACTTACTCAAAAAGTACTTTTTCTCTGACTTCGTTCTAAATTTCATAATATAAGTACAATTGCATAAAGTTTATAAGTCTTAAGCACAGATACCGAGAATATACCTCATCTCTTTCCGCATTTGTACTCCTTCATTTAGTATAAAGTCCCAATTACACAGAAAAAAACAATTTGCCCTCATGTAGAATAAGGATTTTATCAAGAGAGAGAGTCTTTCTGAAGTTTGTGCTCAGAGCTCAAAAAAAGAGGTAAAAGTGTAATAATTCTTATTAGCACAGAAAAATAGCAAACAAAAACTTTGCCAGTTTGTAAAAATGTGTATATAATATTTATTGAATCGGCTTTAACATTGTGGAATAACATATTGAATTATATAAATAAAACACTTTGATTTTTGTCCACTGAGTTTATTTTTTAACACATGTTTCGGACACGCAGTACTGTCCATCTACTACATCTAGTACTTTATCTTCAGTTTTAAAATACACCTGTAGATGGACAGTACTGCGTGTCCGAAACATGTAGTGTTAAAAAATAAACTCAGTGGACAAAAATCAAAGTGTTTTTTATTTATATAATTCAATGTGTATTATATACATCCAAATAAAAATATTTTATTCGATATAAACATTTAAGATTCTGTAACTGTTCTCATGTACAATTAAATACCATAAGTGTACAAATGCCTTTGTCTTTGCCTTTGGCTAAAAGTAAGCAATATCTTCCAACCAACTCATGGCTACCGAGTAGAATCGGTATTCTATTGGGAATTTTTTCATAACGTAATGTCACAAATGTGAGATAGGGTAACGATATAAACGTGAGATATTTTAATGAGAATAGAAGCCCAGAGGGCTATAATTTATAATGTAAATACCTAAAATCCATATTTTATAAAAATTCAATATAATATAATCTACGGTAAGTAGCTACACATAATACAATGTATATCACCAAGAGTAATCACTGGTTAGAGGGTATATTGTTAGGTACTTCTGTAGCAGACCAAATTAATACTTGATAGATCACCATTATCCTTTTATTAGCCAATATGGTCCACACATTTCATAATTTTTTGATAATTACTACAATTATATCTAAATTGGAATGGGTTTTTTAAAATCTCCTGTAGGTAAGTTATTGAGGGAGTTTATTGTATTTTAAAAGATCGAATGACTAACCACAAATTTTGTAAAGACCAATCCTCATTCCTTTCTTCGATCCTCATCAGTTTTGATATTGTTTTCTATGATCTTTGCACTCTTTACTACTTAATGGAGGGTAAGTAATGAAGACTTCTCTGTCAAAAACTTGAGCTAATTCCCCAATAACTCTTCAACACAAATATTAAGAATAAAGTAAAAAGGTTTCAATGGTATGTATTTTTCGGTAAAATTAATACAGAGTGCTCTAATTTAAAGGGATACATATTTTTTTCAGTAAAAAACAAATATATTATTTGTTTTAACTATACATTTTAATGTATATTAAAATAATGAATGCTGTTAAAAAAATATATGAGTATGAATAACATATTTTGTTTAATTTATTGTAGATAAATATAAAGATTTTTTTAAATATATAAGCAGCTATTTTTAAACTATCATATTCTAGAATCTTCCTGTATATTGTTTTATACTTATTTTTATTGCATTTTTTCTTTCCTATTGCATTTAAAAGACCCTAAATCATTTACATGACCTATCCATAAGTTATTTACAAAATAAATAAATTTTCCTATAATTTCCTCACAGTAGGTATACATTTGTCTAATTACTTCTATTGCAGCTTTGGCATTTTATGTAGGATCATTACAATATTATTATAAGAATTCAACTGGATAAATACTTAATATACTCAACACAAAGAACATCACAATAATTTCTTGAAGGTAATAATAGTTTAAGTAGCTAGTACCTACATTTATTAAGTAGGAAAGAAACATCACAGAGAATATTTTTTTTTATATATCCAACCAATCGATGTCATTTCACATAAAATATGACTCACACTAAGAAGGAAAAAAAGAAAAATAACTGTTTTTACTGTATTATTTTCAATGGTACACCATAATATTTTAGGTCGATATTCAAGCAACTCAGTTTAACTTAACAACTTGTCGTGCTTTTTATGAGGACTAGTCTCATTGCTTAATCCATAGATATGACAAGATGTAGAAAAAGAGTCGAAGAGAGAAATTTATACAGTAGGTTAAGATATGGTTGGGTTTTAAAAAATATAATTTAAATCAAATGGCTATTTAAAAGCAATATCCTTTATAATAGGTTATGAATTTATACAGTAGGTTAAATGATTAGGTTAGGGTTAGGTTAAATAAAATAATTTAAAATCAAATAAAAGCGAAATTTGACAATACATAATGAAGGCGTAACCCAATGAAGGCGTATCATACCAATCACAGACTTAGCCCGCTTTTGCGCTTTACTCTACAAACCAGAGAGTAAAAATGTTTTGAAATTTTGACAGCCTGCACGGCAAGTTGTTAAGTTACCCCAATATTATTCTTTATTTTAATAAGTCATATTTTATATGCAATGTCAGTATTTTAAAATAATTTACTATACGAGAATAAAAATTGGTAACAAACTGCTTTAAAAAACCTGTTAAACGACGTAAAATGAGGTAATGATACACAATATTACGTGAGATGACACACATAAATATATTAGTACAAAGTATTATTCATTTAAAAAATCAAAGTTCTTTCAACGCATTAACATTTCAATGAAAAATTATTATTAATGTATTGTGATTAATATAAAAAGAGAAAAATATATTTCTTTAATATGTAACATAATTTTCTATTTACTAACACAATAGCCATTTTTAAATATGACTATTTATTCGTACATGTACCTATACTAGAATATTTTTGAAAATTATTGAATGAATATTTTTTTTAGTTTTCACACTCTTGAATTCTTTTTAACTCATTCATTGTTAAATCGAAAAAATTAGACCTACCTACTTTAAGAATAAGTAAAAAAATAAATAAGGAAAATGTCAAATAATAAATAAAATTGTGAAAA
>JAGVSP010006696.1:0-16200 GCA_022494985.1 Micrasema minimum
ATTCATTTATGTGAGATTTGTGTGTGTGAAAAAGACTGGTATGGAGTACGCGAATTTACGATTATGTACGCGAACAAATGCTTTCATTGTACCCCTACCACCGTCTCGGCTTATGTATTATAATTGTCATTGTTTCCATCACCCCAAACCAACCAGAGTCGGCCCAAATTAACAGTGGTAGGGATGTTAGTTTTCTACCCCGATCATTATTTATAAGTAATTACAACCACCCGTGTGGAGACCGGTATCCCGCCTCGCCAGGCCCCCCCATCCCAGACATCCACCCGTGCATCCGCGGTCAGGGTATGGAGTACGTCAGGTGTGTGGATCATTCCTAGTTAGGGCATAAGCAGTTCTGCCAACATTGCTGATCTTTAATAAACCTGACTTACTGTCAGCCGTGTTTGATTTTCATTGTATCTATCCTCCCGATAAATACATCACAATATATTATTGATTTAATTGGCGAAATTGCCTTTTACAAAATTTATAAAAGTATAAAGAGTAAAAATTGTAATAAAATTAAAGTAAAGAAACCTTTTTTAAAAATTATGTGTACTTTTTTTAATATATTTTTTTCAACCACCTCAACATGCCAGGAGGCCCAATTCTTGGCAAGGTAAGAGAACATTAGAAAACCTTGTAGGTTAGAAGTAGGTAAACAGTGGTGTACCACACTATAGAGGGTTTATATGTATAAATGTAATATTTTAAAACTTTAATAATTAGAATTAGTTTTTGAAAATTAAGTTTTTTTTTTAAATTTCTGGATTTGGTTTTTGAAAAAACTGTAGAATTTTCCTAATCAGGGCGAAAATTCCTTCTTCAAATCTGATATCAAAATTATTAACGTGATAATAATATTTATCACTAAATAATATCCAAATATAATACCACATACCTAATATAAAAATTATTCAGATTATTTATAAATGCTGATCAATCACAGCTGGTTTGCTTCCTGTTAATGTATGTACTTACTTTTTTATCGTCCTATCGTTAATAGGCCGTTATATGCAGGGGTAGAGTTACGCAAATTTCAATCTTATCCTTAATGTAGATAGGGTCGATATTTCCGTAATACAAACCCAGCCGCTAACGGCCTTTTAGTGATAAGACGGCAGTTCTGATACATACGGATATTTAATTAGGAACCATTGTTTCATTTTATTTGGTAAATAATACTGATTTGATAAAGTCTGTGTACATTTTGGGAACTATTTTAGGGTTGCTTAAACATGATATCTGTTCAAATAAAAAAAAAATTAGAAAAACATATGTAATAAAATATAATATAATAAATATAACAAAACTTATCCCTCCATTTCTCCATTACCTACTTTGTTACAATACTGCCATTTAACAAATGTTTTTGTATTTCGTCTCATCTTTCTCTCATATTGTCTTTTTCCAACTCATGTGTTTAGTGTCTTACCTTATTTTGTAAAAACTGTATTTATACTTTTGTCTTGTACAACATGTTACCAGTATGAAGATGCCCGTTTACAAAATTTAAATCAAATTTATTAAATAAAATAATCAATATGCTCTGCACTTGGTGCACGTGAGAGGGGTTTTCAAGTTGAAGTGTATTTCGTTAAGTTGAAATTGCAATTCATTTTATATTTTCAATAACTGTCAAAATCAAAAATTAAGTATCAAAACAATGAAAGCATTTTGTTATTTTAGTTTCTTGATAACGGTTTCAATTGTAAAAGAGCACCATACCTCTTCACGTTTTTTAACTGAACATGGTCGAAGATTCCCTCCACATCTGTCTTCCTAATCATGATCACATTTGTATAAATCGTAGGAAATTATTTTATGTATAGTTTTCCATTTACCCGAAATTAAAATAAATATTTAATAAGTTAGTAATATAATAATACAGGCCCTACCAGTACAAATAACACAGTACGCATGCCAACGATATTTGCGACATATGGCAATAAAAATATTGTCGACACAATGACACTTTTTTATTTGATTTTACCTCCTAATCAAACATACCGTTTTATTATTAAGTTTCATTGAGAACTCCATAAAACACAAGAGTAAAAAATGAAGAAAAAAAAATTATATACGGGATGTAAATAAACTTGATGTACAAGCGGGAAACTAGTGAATCAACATCATATTTGAAGTCGATTTTGTAGAATAAAATTTTTTAATTTGACACTTAGTTTTCGAGAAAATTGAGAATTTATAAATTTTTGTAAATTGTTATCAAATATCATGTACTTAATCAAATTCATACTATCCTTAAAGAAACCAAAATAAAAAAATGCGTTTTAATAAGAATTTGAGCATTTTTACTTAATCTGCCATACTTATGGGTCTTGTGAGTTTTTTTCAAGCTCAGATTAAAAAGTCATATTACACAATCGTCTTCAAATACGATGTAGATTCACCAGTTTTTGGGTTGTACTAGGAATTTTGTTACTCCATGTTTATACATATAATATAATATAATATATTATATTGAACGCCTCGTATGAAATATTTATTTAAATGTGTTTTACACACAACAATATTCCATATGTGATACCTGGGCTGGTGCTGAAGCGTAAGACTGATCATCTTGCCTTCATGTAACAAATTGTTAATCTTCACTGAGTGTGCGTCCCATGTATTCCCATATTTCTCCATGTATTCAAAATATTTAGTTTTGAATACATGGAGAAACAAAACAAAAAACTGGTGAATCTACATCATATTTGGACATTTGGAGTCGATATTTTTTCCTTCTGTTAAAAGCTTTCATAAGTACCGTAAATTAAGTAAAATTGCATTTTTTTAAATGAGAATGCGGGTTTTTATTTTGTTTTCTTTCTGGATAGTATTGATTTGACTAAATATAATATGATATTTGATAACAATTTGCTAAAATTTATCCAAAATAAAAATCATTCTCAATCAAATCAATCTTCGTATTTTCTCGAAAAAAATTAAGGGTTAAATAAGAGGCTAAATTGGCAGTGCATAATGGAGTTCTGGTACCAACCCTTATGTATGGAAGCGAAGCATGGAGTTGGAAAAATAAGGATGAAAGTAGATTGAATGTAGTTGAAATTCGATCTCTCAGGCGAATGTGTGGCAAAACTATGTATGATAGGTGTACTAATGTTAAAATTAGAGCAGAATGCAAGGCTGAGATAAGCATTATCGACAAAATTAAGAAAGGTCTTTTACGTTGGTTCGGTCATGTAGAGCGAATGGATGATGAAAGAACGACTAAAAAAATATATGACGCGACTGTGTCTGGATGTAGAAGTCGAGGAAGCCGAGAAATACATGGCATGATCAAGTTAAACAAGTGCTTGAAAGTGGGCATGTAAGAAGTCGGAATAATCGACGTGCGTGCATGAGAAGATGTATGAATGTGGAGGAAGCAAGAGAGTATGCCAGGACAGAGTGGTGTGGCGTTCTATCCTCTCTGCCTACTCCTTCGGGGAAATGGCGTGATGGTTAGTTAGTTAGTTAGTTAATAATAAACTTTTCTCTAGAATATGGACTCCAAATATGATGTAGATTCACTGGTTTCCCGCTTGTACATCGAGTTTTGTTACACCCTGTATATTTAAAAAATAATATATTTCATGACTTCTGGCGCCTGACTTTTGCAATTTGCCGAACAATTCTCAAAGGGGATGGGGTATTAAAAAAATAATAACAATAGACACAAAAATCAATTGAGAACTTCTTGAAACAACCTTTTCTTGCTCTTTGTTCAGCAGTCACTTTTCACATTCCTAAAAACGCCTGTGTTTCACCAAAATAACTAAAATATTATAAATGACAACAATTTGAAACATTACACACACTTATCAAAGTGATTGATCACAGATCGTAGGCTTTTGTGTAATGATTTATTGCCCTTAATACAATATATTATATTATTTTGTATCAATACTGAACATGATACCTCACAAATGGTGTGCCTAGTATTAACGAGACCTGAAAAGGAACTAATCCCCGGGTGTGAGAACGATCTTGGCGAGAATATTTATCTTAGAAACTGTAGAAATGATTATTCTTAATTGACGGAGGTCTGCAAATGGATTTCGGAGTCTAGATGTATCGCATTTCCGTTTTAACAGGATGATAAGAAATAAGAAATGAAAACAATAATTATTATGTAAATGTTTCAATATTCTTAGATACTTAAGATATAGCCTATAAGTGGACTTTATTGTTAGAAATTAATGTTGTATATATTTAAAATAAGTGTATGTCTGTTGGCTGTCCATCAACAAATAAAAAATAAAATAAAATAAAATAGAAACCAAATTAATGTTGAGAAAAATTTTGTAGGAAAAAAGTTATAGAAAATTAGCGTTGTAAATAATAAGAAAAATATTAACTGAGTTATGGTATAATGCTCACACCTAAATATTTTTTTAAATTAAAAACAATAAAAAATACATATACCTATAACCAATGACTATACTTGTTTTGCTCCTGACCGGCATGCGGCAATCAGAAGACCCAGGTTTAAGTCCTGGAGCAAATAGTTATTTTTATCAAGCGATTTTATTAATGCACTTTGTAGTTGAGATTTATTCATCTTGATATGCTGAAGATAAAATTGGCGAGTACCTAACAAAACTCGCAGTACAACCCGAAAACTGGTAAATCCACATCGCATTTGGAGTCAAATGTTTGTGTGTTATATGACTTTTAATGCTGAGCTTGAAAAAAATAATTTTCTTTGCTGCTTGAAGTTGAATGTCTGGAGGCTCTAAAAATAGACATAACTTAGGTACATTCCCTCCCGTGGAGAGTGTGAAATCAATATTTACCTAGTATGGTTGTTATTGATTCTTCAAGCCCGAAGCCCTATTGTAATTTAAAATGAAGAACAGTTACTTAACCTAAATCATACATATCTACAAGGAGTATGTGTTAAAACGCTTAGATTGCTTTTTATAGTGTCTGATTCCATTTGACAGTTTCTAAAACACAAGCATTAATTTTGAACAACAAAACAAGAGGAGGATTGAAACTATTCATAGGCGTTTGCAGGCTTTATGACCTAGATCTTTTAAGTCAGCCTAGTACAAAATTTCTTCGGTGGGAGTTCTGATTTTTTGTCACAAAAACTCAAAAGTTATGTGGGCTACCAATTAGTTTCCACTGGTGGTGTGGGTTTGTATTGGGTGCACAAACAAAAATAATGAAAGATACTTACATTTTGTCAGTGCTCATTTAGTACACAAATTTATGAAGCAAAATCTACCACCGTAAAATACAATATACTTATACAAATTAAAACTACGGATGAAAGGATAATGGAAATGAAAAAATGAGTTATTGCGGGAAGAAATCTGCGCCATATCGACAGTGGTCACGCAGAAGGGCAACTAATCTGTCCGGCTATTGTCCGAGCGTGTTCGGTGTAGTTCGGCGATCGTTCGTCTCGTCTGGCGTCGCCCGCGTGACGTCATTCCATCGCCACAGAGCATACTCCCCCCTGACTCGTCGGCGCTTCCCATACAAAGTGGTTCTTGCCTTAATTTTACTTGGACGTTTAGACGATTTTGAGCATTGATTTTTCACACAATTTTTAGTTATCCGACCATGAATGAGTGTCTGTATTACCTTATTTTTTAACCGTACCTTTATTAATTCCTCTCCCAACTAATAATAAATATCATTAAACAAACGATGCAAACTAGCATCTGGTCGATTTTTAAAATGTTTTGACAAAAATTCATTGCTCTATTATTTCATTCCACGTGAATATCGGTCATGATTACGTTTGTATGGCAGAAACAAAACTTAATATTTCCAAATACTTTTTTAATTTTCGTCTTTCAGCTTTAACTATAACACGGTGATGTCTGGGATGGGGGGCCTGGCGAAGGCGCGGATACTGGGTTACTCCACACGGGTGGTTGTAATTATTATAAATAATGATTACGGGGTAGAAACAGCTACACTTCCCCCCTTGCGTTTAATTGGGCGAATTCTGAGTTGTATAGGGTGATGAGAAACAATGACATTATAATACTGAAATAAGCGTTGGCAGACAGTGGTAATTGGGGCAATGAAAGCATTTGTTCGCGTACAGATACGTAAATTCATCCGTATTGTTATCACACTATCAATCTTAAAACAACGCGGTTTAGCTTATTGAAAAAAATCGGTTGAGTTAGCTCGGACTGAAAAAGGGACTCAATATCTTCTAAGCAGTCTAGGTCCAGGGTGATCAGCATTGCCCGATTGTTGAAGTAGACACCTATTAAGAATCTTGAGTAGTGTTTGCTATTCGGTGATTTTATCCCCGATTTTATCTACATTATTTATTTTCGTCGATGCATATTAATATCATTGTGTTGCATACTTTAACGTGATCGCAATCCAGATGAAGAATACAACAATTCTGCGGCCCGTATACTTTTAAATCATATAGAATTAGTCTCATTATTTGGAAATTTAGTCTAAAAAATTTATCTCATAGTATCGCGAATACTGTAATGTTTAAGTTATTAAGATAGTATACGGTTTGCTATAACTCGAGGACGATGTTAAAATATGAACATCGCAGTGTGTGAGGTTCGTGGAAATTATTTTTTATTTGAATGAGCAATGTATGTTGTGCACTTATGGATAGATTGGATCGACCAGATGAGTAACTCTCTCGTATAATATTTATAAACGAAAATCTAAAAATGGTTTCTGTCTTAAAATTGAAAATAAAATCTCTAGGGAGCGGGAGTGCACGATAAAGGACGCATTTAGGAGGGGGACAGATCCTGGAAACAGATTCTTGTTCACCACGAAAAACTGAAGTCGGGACACAAAACGTGGTAATTACCATGGAATGTTTACTCACTTCTCCCGATGGAGAAATTGGTTTAACATAGTTTGAAGTTAACAGGATGCGAGACTTCAAATGGCAATAAATCAGTATGAACGAAGGAAGAAGGTATTCAATTATCAACAGGATGAAACGGATGACCATATCGAGATAATGTCCAAGCAGTGTTCGGTTTTTCGAATTCTGATTGTTTGCAAATGCACACAAAAACTGTCCAGTTTTCTGGACCGCGATAAAACAGCGTAGGGAATTAAATGGACGAAGGATCCGAAGTACTCTATCACCAGACGAGTCCATATGGGCGATGTGTGCAATGATAACATATGAATCATTTCCGCGATGAGTGTTCGAAGGCACATGAAACATCAATGATATGCCGGTAGTCCACATGTAAAAGCAAGGTTCTAATTTATGTTTCTATCTTATTAAAGGGCTCATTTGGATTGGCAGTCCAGCGGTGCGATTCTCTAAGGTTTTAGACACTTCTGCGCATACGAAATTCAGTACAAAATCGTATGCGCAGTAGTTAAAAACACTTTACAGAAACTCGAAGCGCTGTAAACGCTGAGATTAATGCAACATTTAGGGCGTGTTGAAAACTACATAATGAAAAACTGGATTTTATTTCTGAACGATCACACGTAAGTATAGATTTTAAAATGACGAAGGTCCTTTACTTATACTTAAACAACAGTTCATAAATGGAGGATGTATAAATGGCTGTGTAGTCCTCTCGATTAGTTAAAATCCATTAGTACGTAAGAAAAAAATGTGTACGCTGAGAAACGGTTCTTCGATAATAAGGGGAATTTGCTCTTTAACTGATTGTATTATTGATTTTTTGGATAAAATAACGAGTCGCTACTTAAGCCTCGCTTTCTGTAAATCGGCCGGTAATGCAAATAGCGAAATAGGACAAAAATTCTGCTCTCTCCGCCCGTAATCACGCTTTATTTATTTATTTCCATATGACCGACACGCACTACTTACGAAAATTCCGAAGTTCTACCTAATCTGATATCAGCACCTGTTACAGCTCGGTGTAATGGTCTCTAAAGTCATAGATACAAAAATAGACATAATAGAACACATTATGTCCTTGAGGCCATAATCAGACAAGTTTGTATATCGATGACAATGAAGTATTAATTTCGTAAGCAACCAATGAAAATTAGTTTTATTGCGTTAAAGACTATCTCTATGCCATCTGCAAACGTAATGAACATTTAACATGTGGCCCATTATTATGTTCTTGGTATCATTGTCATCTACACTAATTTCAAATTATGCGTAATAAATTTGTTTTCTACCGTCGATAATGAACTGCAACCTATTTTACTGGGTTTTTACGAATTAAATTATTCTAATATATTAATCGAATTTATTTGATATTATAAAGTCATCATAAGGGTTCTTTCTCGATAGCATCGAATTTTTGAGCAACGTTTACGATACATTTAAGTATATTTTTACTATGCCAACGATATAAAACACAATATCAAAAATGTTGTTTTCATTTAGCAAAATGTATGTTTTAAAAACCACGGAAAATTACGAATGTTTTTTTACGCCCGTTATTGGCTAATGACGTCTTCCCGTCGCACCCGTGAAAGGAGTGAAATTCATTAGCGTATGAAGCGTAATCCCTATATTGCGGTGACGTCCACAGGTCATGTTACGCGCCAAATGGAAGGATGTTGCGAGCGATGGAAAAAGTGCTACGTCAAATCCCGCGCTAGGAAATTCATAAAGACATGATCGTAAAAAAAAAAAAACTTCCTTGATATTGTAATTTTTCAACTCGTTTTTTAAATAAAAAATCGTGAAGAAACCCGCTTATACAATATAATTCGTATAATGCTATACCCCACCAATAAAATAAGACTAGCTCTTGTGCTTATGAGGGATACTTTTTCTACTAAATTTATTATTCAAGACAATCAAGATAAATTATTTTAGAAAAAGGAAACTTTATAACACTAAAATTGCGGATTCGGATCAAAAACCTATTCATCTAATTGGATCCGTTAATCTTTCAAGTTCTTTCGGAAAAATAACCGCTGTCTTGGCTTTTTATTCGTCCCCCGCAATTCTTAAATCAAAAATGTCGAAAAACGAGGACCATGTTAGTTTTAATCCACTTGTATAGCATGATGTGCTAAACTTGTGTTATGTTGAAGTATCCACTAAATAGCTTAAGCATACGGACGCCTGATTGAGGTGTCGATGATGTCTGTGACACGGTACAAATAAATGCGATACAGCTAAACATGTATGTTATTAATTAATGAACTTTATTAAGGTACATCAAAATGTCTTGTTTTTTTTTTTTTCTTAAAATCGATAACTTGATTTCTTGTTCGCGAGATATCATAAAATTGATAACGTTTTAATGAAAGTTAATCTAATAAAAGGTAAAAAAAAAACTCAAAAAATAAATGCGAATATTCCTTAAAGATTTTTAAAGTTTTCGGGTCGTAAAAAAATTACTAGGTAATTTATTTCAGTTCTAGCTAACGGCCAAACACACATGCTTAATGGGAACCGTAATGGGACTTAATTTTATCCCTAAAGTCCACCAGGACTTGATTTTATTTATTTATATAAATCTTCGTGCATAGTGATAAACATTTACTGTAGGTACCAAGTTTTGAAGGGGAGATAAAGATTAAAATTACGTTGCGTTGCAGTTTAAAATATACTCGAATTCAAAATGACATTAGGAAATAGAAAATAATAAAGAAGGAAAGAGATAGGAAAGAGGATGTTGAGAACCGGGTTGTGGTCTAGTGGTAGATTCGAGGACTCCGGATTAGAATCTCTAGGTTCGAATCCCGCTCCAGCACAACTTGTTTTCTGCTTTTTGGCACAGTTATTTCCGACCATTTAAAACAGTTCCAAAACTGAAATATTTGAGAATATCATAAGAACTCAAAAGCTTCTATAAAAAAAATTTAAAAAATGTGCGTTGTATGTTTAAAAAACTACTATAACTACATTCCCTTATCCGCACCCAATGGTGCATAGGACACTGAATTGGAACACCAAGTGCATTGTCTCTTGATCATTTTATTACATAAAGGTATTACGCTCTAGTACCAGTCCAAGGTATCACGCATGAAATATTGATATATAAATCACAGATCTAAAATATGTTAGATGTTTAGTATTATTTAAATTTATACTTCCCACAAGAAAAAAAAAAGTATTGTAAATGAATACCTCAGCACGGGCATTGCCCAGTGAGGTATTTCATAGATCAAAAAAAATAATTAATTATAATATGTATTTAAAAAAATTTAAAAAAACAATATTTCATGTTGACCCCCTACAGTAATCTAACACGCGACCTCTTGCACGGAAGCCAAATGCACTACCACTATACTACGAGGTGGAAGATGTTTAAAAAACGACCTCTTTTTTATTGCTAACTTATCTTTAGGTATTTATCGGAGATAAAAAAAAAAAAAAAATAATTTTATACTTTGTAGGTACTTTCAGTTTCTCGGTATTTTAATTTTTTCAATATTATCTACATTTATATAAATAAGCGAGTTAATTATAATTTGTAACACCCTATGAATTGAATGATAATCTACCAAACTATCTATGTCAAATGTTACGGAAATAGTCTAGAATCTAGAACATCCAGAACAATAGAGCGTCTAGTTTGACTGATACAGAACATAAAGGTTAATGAACATTAGAGTAAAACTAAGAATGGTAAGAAAGTAGGGGAAAGGTCATATTAAATACCACATCCTTTGGGATTTACGTAATTAATTTGATATCAATAACTTGGATGTAATCCAAGGTACCTAGATAAAACTTTTATTTATTTGTAATTATGTATATATATATATTTTTCATTTTTATGTATTTGCTAATATTTTTGTATCCTCCTTTTATGAAAAGCCTGTATAGGCGTTTATAATGAATAAAAAATAAAAAAATAAAAATAAAAAAGAGTACAAATTCTTACAAACGGATGCGGATGCTTTAAAAGCACCCGTCTCTTAAGGCCCCCGCAGACTAGAGACTTTCTATCGGGCGATAGTTCAGTCGGGCCTTTAATCAGTATGAAGATGTATGCAAGTTCGCATACTACAATGATCCGGTATCGGCCGAGTGCTAAGTTTAATAGGCCTTGCGATTGCCTTTAAACTATCCTATCGATAAACTATCGACCGATAGCTTAATAAGTATGGCGCTCTTCCACGCGCGCACACTTGCCGATCGTTCAATCGGGCGATAGCTTTCTCCTTCGTAGTATTGCAGCAATAATAACTTTTCTTGAAAATATTGTTCCAACATTCATGGCGACCGCTCTCTTCTAAAGTCGTTTATTAACTGGAAAATTATTCGAGAGCAGTTGGCCGACTGTTTTCTAGTCTGCGCACTCATCACCAACCCGACTGTTTTGTTGATTCAGTGTGCGCGCTAGCAGCCTAACCCGACTAAACTATTCTAAAAAGTCTCTAGTCTGCGGGGTACCTTAAGCGCACAAAAAGAGTCGTACTGAATATACTCGTAATATAGTTGATGCGTAGAACCAGAGAAGTGGATGCGTACTTTTTTTCTATTTTAGGCGCTACTTACATCAAAACCTGCTTAATAGATGCCTTAAAATTAAAACGTGCATCCTATTATATTATAATGACCTGTTATGGCGGGAAATTGCGATTACGATATTTTAAAATTTAATTACGGACATAATAATGATAACCTAAGATATAAATCACAATCTAGTTTTTAACATTTTGGGTGTGTTCAAGTACTTGTACACAAATCTGGGTTTATTCCGAGACGGCAGTAAGAATATATTTCATTTTACTTCAATATCAATGCATAGATGGAGCTAGTTACGCGCTGGTGAATGATTTTCGATTCGTAACATATATACAAAATAAAAAATGTTACCTAGTGTGGATATTCGCTAATAAGCGGAATGGGGAATGTTGTAGTACATAAAGTGGCCACTTAACCCAGGCAATGACAGGTCATAAGCCCTGTAAACGCTCGAATATCCATATTTCTGAATGAAAAAAAATTCTACCTCATCTCTGTAGGGATACAAAATGAAATATTTATCTAATTCTTTCTTTTTTTAAATTGTCTCCTAGTCGATTGGCAGATATGAACGTCAAATACCAGGTGGGATAAAGAATTTTGTAATACATCAAATGGTCACTTAAACTAGTCATAAACTCTGATAGTTAGGGAACGGACGCAGCAACCTCCAAAAACTGGAGTCGTGAAGACGCGGCGATGGACCTGGCTTGGGCTGTACTCCGGATGCCTCGGGAGAGCCTGAACCCGAGCTGCCTCTTCTTTACGCCTGCAGAATCCCGCCGTCCTGGCATACCGTCGATAACCATCCTACGGGTGTATTCGGCGGAGCTGATGGATACGGGCCTGCTGTGGGAAGAGGCGAGAGAGCTGGCTGGTGACAGGGTCTCCTGGAGGGATCTAGTGATGTCCACATGCTCCACATAGGAGCGAACGTGGCGAAAGAAGAAGAAGACACTCTGATATCCCTTGTATATTATGTCGTCCATATTAAGATGTGAATTTTAATTGAAATTATAACTTTTTTATTTTTTTTAAATTTCAAAACTCATAAAAATGTAGGTAAATCGATTGAAAGCATGTGTATTTAACGATTCAACTATAATATTCTACAGCTTAGTAAGTAGAACATAGCCACAGCCACCTCCAATTAACAACAGGCGTTGTAATCAAACGCTTACTGAGGTGTAATTACTGGCATGGCCAATAATAGGCAGTGAACACAATAGACCAAATCTATAACAATGTGTTATTGGCCACTGCCCATCACTGGTAGAGATTCAGCTTATTTTGTAGCGTAATGCTACTAACTTATGGATGCAATTTGGCTGAACAAACAAGCAATTGTGATGGTCAAAATGCACATTATTTTTATATACAACTTACTGGGCTGTTTCAATAGTTGTTGAATTAGAACTAAATCTAAAATAACCGTAATTTCTTTCAAAAGTTTCTACGTTTAATTATGTTTTGATAAAGGTATTGATTGTAAAAAGTTTAAAAAAAAATAATATCGCTAAAAAACGCGTTTTTTTACGCGCTAATTTTTTTTTAAATTCGTGAAACATGGGTAATAAGTTCAAAATATTTGTTTTTTTTATAATATCCGTCTTGTTGTAGTGGCATAATTTTTTTACATTTAGAATATGTACAAATACTTGTTGACAAATTACTGGATTACCCATGCTGGGCTAATATCAATCATTATTGATATCTAAACAGAGAAGCGCTGGAAATGAATTTTGGATTATCTAGGCATTTACAAGGCTTATGACCTGTCACTGACTGGGTTAAGTGGCCATTTGATGTTTTACAACATTCTCCAATTCGCCCATCATCTGATAATCTAGCTACCTTTAATATTTTCGTATACCAGTTTTATCAAAATGCTATTTTTTCTTTCAAATATGAATGCCGTTACCATGCTGTGCTCAAACCTATATAAATATATGTCTAAACAATGATATAAAATACTTTGATATTCCCAGCGAGCAACTTCTTATAAAACAACAAAAGAAAACAAATATATTTTATCGGCATAAAAGCATTTCCTTGGTTTTCAAATCGACTTTTGACAGCTGAAGTTCCAATACCATAGACAATTCACAAGAAAAGTAGATACTACGTGTAATAAAACTTTTTGATTACCATCGACAGTGTAAACTTCTGTGTAAAGTACCTACACGTAAATACTACGTAAATTGTAATGTAAGAGAGACATTTCACGTGTCAATAATAAATGTAAGAATGATTATAAAATATTTATGCACTGATGTTAAATACTAACATCTTGTTATTGTTTTTAAGCTAAAACTACTTAAATGAAAAACTAAACAGTTATAGAAAATTAGTTAAGTGAGTTTAAGTTATCATTATGCCTTTCTCAGAGACATGTTAAGTTATAATAACATTGGCCTCTGCATTTTTTGTTATATTTTAAATGAACAAAGAAGAATAAGTGTTTTCTATTTTGCTTAAAATATTTGTTCACTCTTTCAAAGTAAAAAAAGAGTTAATCTGTTTTATAAATACATTGTAGAAGTTTATCTACAATTAACAGTTTTAATAGCTTTTTTATCTTAGATAAATTCGTGTAAATAAATTGAATTGATATTTATCGATACGTTTTGCAAGAGTTTTCTTCTGTGTTTCTGTTTCTCGTGGATAGATAAATTCCAATTGTAATAATGTCTTAACTTCAGTGATCATAATTTATCTTCCAAAAAGTAAAACATTATTCGATTTGTATAATTTTCAATGGAAATCGAATAATACAATTTTGCTTCTTAAAACTAATATGGTAGTTTTATTAATTTAATTAACTGATTTATTGATATTGAGTTTTAAAATCATTTGTGTAATATTACAAATAGACAATTATTATTAGGTATTACAACAAAAAAAAGGATGTTTGTTGTGTATTGGATTTTGCTTTACTCCATTATGATGAGATGCCTGGTTTGATTCACGGGAGCTACTTGTTTACCAACGGAAACAAGTAACACGGAACCATATATTATATAATTATGGGGTTTCCATTCCATGGGTCAAAAATTGCAAAAGTTGAGAAGAGGAGACATTTTTTTTTACAAACTAGTCTTCAAGTTTCTTCAATTGTGAATTATTATTATATATGTATATATATTTTTTTAATAGTAAAAAGAAATCTATGCAATCTTATGATATTTGCACATATTTCAATTTGTAAATACTATTTTCAATAAAGCCTAAGCGGCTTGTGCTTGAAAATAGGAATCAAGTCGTGTCGAAGTGGGGATTCGAACCGACAATCTCTGGACTCAGAGACCGCGACGCCACCCACTGGGTCACCACCCGTTCGCAGTAAAGATTATATTATTAACTATAGATTTTTCGTACTTATTAATCGTTGTTTTACGAAAGGAACCGATAATCTGTACCATTTCTGCATACTTCTGGTGTTTATATTATGACAATTTCTAATTAAAATTAAATGAAATCATCTTCAGTGCGGAATCATTAAATACATAATTTCACTATCAGAAATGAATGTTTCTAAATTAATAGAGAACAGAGGCTTAAATTTTTAACTATTCTTGTTATCTAATGTTTCTGAGTTTTGAGAAAAGGTGTCTTAGAAAAATATTAGGTGTGCGGTGGTTTGACTTTGTAAGGAACACAGAAGTGAGGCAACGGACACAGTAACTCTTGGTATCTACTGTCATCCGGCGTAGTCGTTTCGGCTGGCTCGACCATATACAACGTATGCCTCCGGAGAGCCTTAACCATGCTTGCCTATTTTACAAGGCATCAGGTTCTCGGCGTCCTGGACATCTGCTGTTGACAATACGTCGGCAGTTTGCATCAGAACTGCGGGACGTGGACCTGACCTGGTTTAAAGGCAGTTTGTGGAACCCATATGCTCCACATAGGGAGCGGATATGGTATGATGATGATGTTATTTATATAACACATTTATGGTATTGCGTGGATCTAGGTTTTAATCAGATTTCAAATCAAGCCGTCTGATAACTTTCTTGATCCACTTATTATCTGATTAAATTTTTAATTAACAAGCTTCGTTAAAACCTACCCTTTAACCTCATACACATAACCGGAGTAGAAGTAGATGATCTAATTTTTCACCTCTGAGGAGGTTTCTTTGTGAAAAATAATTATGGAAATGGGGGCGGAAGATAAGGGCGAGTTCAAACAAGATTAAAGACAAATAGTTTTAATTTTCACCTCCATATTTCAACGCCTTTAAGGGAGACATCTCATAATGCAAATTTGAGAAGGACATCGTAATTAAAGGCTTATTAAATTGATAAGAAAAAAACTTATGTTTATGGGGTAGTAAGTAATGTGTTTACATCATTTACAAATGCAGTAAACCAGTTGTTTTTCAATTGATGTCTCGCTACTACTACCTACTTCTACTACTAATACTACTACTCTGCCCATGGTGCATAGGGCACTGCATTGATGCGCCGAATGCAGTGAAATTTGATCATTAATTTGTTACATGAAGGCACCATGTAACACCAAGTTACTCGAAGTACAAGCGGGAAACCAGTGAATGTGCGTCATATTCGGAGTCCATTTTGTAGATACTTTTTATTCATAGTTTTCGAGAAAATTAAGGAAAATGTTTTTTGTTTTTTTTTTTTAATTCTTCTTCTTTTTCTTTCCCCACGTTCGCTCCTATGTGGAGCATGTGGAAATTACTAGTCCTACGTCAGGCCCGCATCCATCAGCTTTTAATTCTTACAAACTATAAACAACATTTTGAGTGTGTCTAAATACTGCACAAAAATTTCCTTACTTGT
>JAGVSP010006703.1:0-10621 GCA_022494985.1 Micrasema minimum
TTCCTGCAAGGAATAATGGAGTATGTCATCTTTTTATCAACGCACTTCCTGAGAGCCAAAAGAAAACCTTATAAATTCCATTTCCTTTTCCAACCAAGTGTACCTTCCAATAAGGAAGAAACGAAGCGCTTTGGAATCTGTTCACGTAACTTAGCTTTTTTAATACTCTCCACCATATAAATAATAAGTATTATTATTGATGTAATGACCATCAGAGTCTTTTTGCAATTCTACTGATAGGTTGTAATAATACTATAATTCTACTGATAGTTTGTAATAATACTATAATCTATAACACTCCATATAATACACCCTCTTTTGTCATGTAGAGTATTAGACCAGTCAATATAAACATATTTGTATGGAGTAGGTTGAATCATTAATTGCACTTCGGGGGATAATACTTTGCTCAAGACTCAAGATTTTGCAACAATAATTGTCATAATATATTTTAACCTTATCTGCCTACCATTTTTGTGTTAGTATTAGTGAGTGACATTGATTAAGTATGTGTGTAAATTAATATTGTTTAACTTGTTATATTATTTGTAAATAATGTCGACCAATACAAAAAGGAAAAAAAAACATTAATCTGTAAAATGCTTTCCTCGGCACGGGGTCCCCCAGTGAGGAATGCATTATAAAAAACTAATTTCTCATAAAAACTTTATTGACAATAATAATCCCCGATTTCTAATTAATAATTAGCCAACAAGGCAATGAAATGACATTTTAAGGGTGAACGCAAAATGGAGAACTGTGATTTTGTACATAGTGGCTTCTTTTAAAACGATTTATCTATAGTAATGCTAATCCCTGGGAAAATAATAAAAATGGAGTAAATATTGAATATTTCAAATCTCCCAAAGTGCGATTTCAACTAGGAATTTCCATTGTACCATAATAATTTATTTTAAGGTGTCCTTGAATATTTAATACTATCATCAAAATACAATTTTTTGCGTAAAGCGTAAAATACCAAATTTAGATATTTCTCATGATCCAACTCCCATAAAACTATGAATTCGCGAAAATCCTTTTAAAAAAAATGCAACACTATAATATAAAAACCAATTCACTGAAGTGTTTAATGCAATCGAGAATCTCATATTTACTCGACTATAAAGAATTATTGTGCTTTTAATTGCTATGGTCTTTGTAGAGTTTTTAACTAGTTTCGGGAATACAACCCGGAAAAAATCGAGGACTACGATTGTAGTTAGAAACGGCCGCGGGTCACGTGAAAGCGCGTGCTCTTAAAACTCCTTTCTAAAGATTACAACATTTAAATATTGAGCAACGTTATGATTCTATTTTAAAAGCATTTTTTATTGTTCAGGTTAAAAACATTTACATACAAATACATAGTTAATGGGACAATTTTATGATTGTGACAAGCAATCTTGTATTCAAGACTAGTCCGTTTGTGCCAACTCTTTAATTAATATTCAAATGTGATATGTGCCTGCATACATAGTCTGCATATAGCATGTAGGTAGGTTTTAATATTCATATGACTACCCACTTCATCAAAATAAGATAATCATTATCATTCTTCTATAATACTGTGTTAAGACGAAGAATATGTTGGCGCATTGATTAGGTAATGAAAAATAATTCTTGAACCCTTAATATCTTACAATAGGTACCAGGGTACTGTATAAACAAACATCGAGATCGAATTTATCACTTGTATGAAAAGTCATTGCCATTAGCATACGTTAATTTCTTCTCTGGCAATGATTTTCCATACTAATGATTCGATGTCGATGTGTCTCGATAATTAAGTCCAAGTATTTACTAAGAATGCAAAAAATATATTTAAAAAGTGACTAAATGGAAAAATATTGATTATATTTTAGAACTGTTCGTTTTAAGATATCATTTTTTACTATATTCAGTTTTACAATGTCTTTAAAACATTTTTACTTAATACTTTTTTTTTTCTTTTTTTTCTCTTAATTATTATTTACTATGTGTTCAAATATGTTTTTGCCAAGTGTCTTACAGAGGATAAATCATCCTGTTTTTTCTTTTTTTGAATTTTTTTCCAAAAATATTGTATTTGTAACTTGTAACATGAAAATGTATTTATAACTAAAAAATCATATATTTGGCTGTCTTAGAACGGGGTATCAACCCTAGTTAGACAGTTAAAGTAATAAATAAATGTATAATGTTGTGTATGAATATATAAATAAAAAATAAAATTTATTTAACCACCTCAACAGGCCAGGAGGCCCAATTACAGAGGGGAACAACGCTTGGATGTCCACTGTAGTTGACAATGCGTCAGCAGTTTACGCCAGAACTACGAAACGTAGACCTGACTTGGTGGATGCACGGGAACTGTCGGCCAATCGCTTGGCTTGGGGGCAGTTTATGAAATACATATGCTGCACATAGGGAGCGGATATTGAAATTATATTTTTTAATTTTAAAACTACTGCTGCTTTCTCTTATCCGCTCCTAATGGCGCATAGGGCATTTCATTGCAACATCAAGTGCAGTGTATCGAAATAATTTAGAACTAACTTCTTACAATTAAAAACTAAAAAATTTAAAAGTGTTAAAAAAGCGAATGTCTTATAAAATTTCATAGAAAATTAAACCTTTCCAATGCCCTTGTGAAAAATCGTACACCTACCTTTAGAAAACAGGTTTGTATTGCATTCAGGTAGCGAATTATTTAAAGTTACAACATTTCTTTAATTCATTACATTCCTATTAAATCCACCCGCTAGATATACAAAGATACCTACTCGTTACAAAAATCATGGTGCATTTAAAATTAACGCCCGGAAGCGCCTACAGAAGCTTTTGTTAACTATCGCGTTGGTAGTATTTGAAATACGGAGTCGGTGAGTTAGTGGTTTTTATCGCAATCAGACGATAAGAGATTTATCGACGTACATGGTCGATAAAGTAAACTAAGCTTTTTAGGAACTTTATTTGTAAGATTTAGTAACGTGTTATCACTTACCACACAAAAGCGCATCCGATTTTTTTTCGATCTATATAAATATGGGCGAGTTAAATATATCAATTAGTGATATGCCCCAAATAAACTAATTCAAGGCCTTTTTCATTACAAATATTAAATTTCCATGGGTTTTATAAATCAAATGTTCTCCAAGTTTGTTAAATAGCTCCATTATATAAAAAAAATAATTAAAGTGGACATTTCACTATTATGTTATTAAAACTCGATTTAAGTTAAAAATGCAGCCAATTTGATGAGATTTCAATTATGTCAACTTTGTCGTTAAAAAACAAATATTTTTTTAAAAAATCAGTCTTTTTTCTCTTTTGTAAAGCTCAAAAAAAACAAGATGGGTTATGTTGCCGTTTAAAAAAACCGATGGTATAATATTATATTGATGCTGCAAAATATAATTAGCAAATAACCTTGTTATTAATTGAATAATTCAGTAGGGTTGTCCATACTAGTTGAATTAATAGTGATTAAATAACATTATTGATGTTTAATGGATTCGACCGGTCAATAGTACCATGAATTTCGGTAATAATGATCTTACTAGAGTGTGACCGATTTGGGAATAATCACGGTGGTGTTAACGTAAACTCAAATAATTTATACTAGCACCAAGGTCAAGATCCTTCTAGAATTTGTTTCAAGAAAGAGAGACAGATTTATCAAGAATCTTGGTAGTAATCAGGCAAACTAAATCCAATACTAGATACATTACACTAGCGCCAATGTCAAGCTCCTTCCACAGTCTGTCATTCTCTAATCATCCGCGATTATCGTCCCTGGTTTAGGATTAGGAGTTGAAGCTTCATTCCGCATTGGAGTTCGTCCCAATATGGCGATGCTCACTATTTAAATGTAAACGTGATATCCTGTTACTTATAACTTGGAAATGGTGTATTTATTATGCCATTTTATTTTTACTTATATTTTTAGAACCCACTACAATAATTTTAAACACTTGAAAGAATACAAGAAAAAATGACGTCACGGGATCTAATAGTCTATTGCAGTATAAGTTCATGTTTTTACCAACTGAGACAGATTAAAAGTATACGCACAAATCTGCCGGTTGACGCCACCCGTCAATTAATAAATGCGTTTGTAGTTTCTAGAGTCGATTATTGTAACGGTATAAATGCCGGACTACCAATGAATAAAATGTCTCGCCTGCAATCGGTATTGAACGCTGCAGCTAGACTCATCTTCGGAATCTCTAAGTTCGATCACGTCACTCCACTGCTAAAAAAACTGCACTGGCTGCGCTTTCCACAAAGGGTAGAATACAAACTCTGTTGGCTAATGTACAAAACCATGCATGATGCCGCTCCAGAGTATTTGAAAGAGCTTTGCATTCCAGATAAACTAGCTGAAAGACGTCTCACACTCCGAACAGCTACATATACAGTTATAGGCAAGGTTTTAATACCGATCCGCAATTAGCGCACAAAATTTGGGGAGCGTGCTTTTGCGGTTGCGGGCCCTATGGCTTGGATTGCTCTCCCCCCAGAAGTGCGCAACTGCGAGAGAGAAGTAATGTTTCGAAAGAAACTTAACACCCATTTTTTTGTTCTCTAAATCATTTGATTAATGTATTTTCTACTCACAGAGTGAGTTTCATTCCCTTAAAATTTCCCGAGCCGTTAAATTCAATATTTAAAGCGCCCTTGAGGTATATATTTATACGAAAACGGCGCTAGATAATCCATAATAATAATAGTAGTATTAAGGTTTGATGGCACTTGACGTTTACATGTGGCTTGAAGTTTTGTAAATTTTATATTGACATCTAGACACAGTGAGCAAAATGTTGAACATCAATCAATTACGTGGTTCGTTTATCATCATCAATCCATTTCCGCTCCCTATGTGGAGAATATGGATTCCACAAACTGCCCCCAAGCTAAGCGATCGGCTGTCAATTCTTGTGCGTCGAAGACAGTTTCACATCCGTAGACTTTACCAGACCTGTCTCTTTTACAAGGCATCATCATCAAGGGTTCCAGGCGTCTCGGACGTCCACAGCATTTGTTTAAGTATCCCAATTTTATCTAAATAATTCATACATCCTAAAAGATTAAACATATCCCCAAGCTTTTCTCAAAAGTCCGTTATACAACATACAACCTAGCAATAACGCAAAGAAAAGAAAGTTTACAGACTTTCTAAAATAAATCACAATATTTATACACCGTGTCCCACGATGAGACCGCGAAACTCCAGAGGGTGATTGTTCATGTTTCAAAGTTTTTTGATCCGGCATTTCCAATAATTACATTTTAAAAATTTGAAAAAAAGTATTCATAAAAAAGGAAAGTGTAATACTGGCTTCTGTTTGAAGTGCTAGCGGTGGCGCGGTGGCGGTGGGGCGGGGGAGTGGGGGTCCGCTCTGGTACGCCTTGTACGGACATTCAAAATTCGAATTTCATATCTGAATCTTTAGTTTAAGTTTCAAAAATATGTGATTTCTTCGCGCTTATTGGTGCAGGTCACGTGGTGTGAGCCAGTTTAAAAATTGACGGTATTACACGCGTGAATTTTTATTTATATTTTAATATTTTTTTAAGAAATTAGAATTGGGTTTTTTGAAAAACTTGATTAAGATTTTTTTCTCAGAATATCATGAATAATCACCCTCTGGAGACTTTTCGCGGTCTCATCGTGGGACACGGTGTATATTATACAATATTTAAGTAACAAATTATCAAGAAGGGACATGGACCTGACTTGGGAGGATGCACGGGAACTGGCGGCCGATCGCTTGGCTTGGAGGCAGCTTGTGGGATTCATATGCTCCACATGGGGAGCGGATAATGTATGATGATGATGGTGATGGTGGTGGTGATGATGTGATGATGATGATGATGATGATGATGATGATGATGATGATGATGATGATAATAATGATAATGTTGATGATGATGAATTGTAATAGTATTATTGATATCCAACAGAGAGAGAGAAACTCTGGAAACGAATGTGGATTATCTAGGCGTTTACTGGGCGTTTATGACCTCTCATTGGCTTGATGAGTACTACACATTCCATTCCGCCCATTATCCGCCCATTAACCATATATGACAAATTTTTGGAACTACAGTATATTGAACTCGTCTTCGAAAATTTCGAAATTTTCTATGCTGGTGTCATCTATTGAGAAGATTTTTAAGCATTTTTTGGCAATCATATTTATTAGTGTAGGTAAGGCTCTACCGAACCTTATTACTTACTAGAAGACGCCTGAAGATGTCTCTCCAATTTTTGTTTGCTTTATATTTTAACCAGTAAATCTTTTCAACAACATTTAAAATGTATACAAATACTTGTAGACAACAAGTATTTGTATACATTCAAAATATTGTTGTAATAGTATTGTTTAAAATAAATGTAACAATATTATAAGCGTGAACTATTTCTAATCTTGTGAATTTCTCGCACATGTTTGATTTTATTTTCCATTTCCTTTTCCTTCCCCGCAGGACATGAAAGTCATTTCCTGGCCTGTGTTACGAGTTATTTATTAATTACTCAACACGGCTGCGGCTATCGGAATAAGTCGGGGTGACTTTTCATTCTGTGATACATTATAATTACTTTGTGGTAATGGTAACTATCCTTAGGGCAGTGCGCATTATTATAATATATTTTATGTAATTATTAATTAAATAATTACGTAATCAATTATAATTATCTTCTTCTTATAAACAACATTTTGAGTGTGTCCAAACATTTATAGACAAAAACTAGATTTCATCAATTCCGTGCTAACATTAATTAACAACTGACATCTCAACAGAGACAAGAAGTTTGGAAGGGAATATGAAGACTACTACTACTACTTTCCCTTGTCCGCACCCAGCGGTACATAGGGCAATGCATCGGTACATCAAGTATAGTTTATCTGATTTTTTTTTAAATACATGAAGGTAAGATGATCAGTCATACGCTTATGTACCAGTCCTAGGTTACACACGAAATATTTATATGAAAATCACATGTGAATGAATATTTCATGTTGACCCCATACGGGAATCGAACCCACGACCTCATGCGCGCTAGCCAAATGCGTTACCACTATGCTACCAGTATGGATGTCAGTACCAGTCAAAGGTCACACATGATATATTGATATGACAATCCCATGGTTTTTATATATTTTTATTTGCATGAGTATCTAGGCTTTTACAGGGTTTATGACATGTCGTTTGCGGGGTAAAATGTTCATTCAACATTCCCATTTCGCCTAGTATCCATATCTGCCAATTATCAGAACTTGTATATTTTATATACAGTGAAATGGCGCGACGCTTCACATGTGAAAACTACCATTGTACTAGCATGTACTGGCATTGAAATGTAAGACTAATCATATTGTCTTTATGTAACAAATTATAAAGATTTTCTGATTTTGGTGTACAATGCAGTGCCCTTTGCACCATTGGGTAATGATAAAGGAAAATGGTGTTTTTTTTGTATTTTTTTTTATTTGAATGTAATTTATTATGTTCTGTACCTATTAACCAATAAATATTAAGTGTAGTGATAAACATTTTAAGTCGTTCATAAGTAATGGAACATTCACAAAAAAAAAGTATACTGGCTGTATGAATTTTTTTAGCTTAATAATAATGTACAAACAAGCCTATTTGATATTATTATGATAACCAAATTGATTACAAAATCTTTAAAATAACAATCTAATAAGTTCTTGTGAATAATATATTAATCGAGATATTATTAGGTATATGTTAATTATAATATTCGGTTATGCCCATCACTACGCGAAAGTGTACCAAAACCAAAGCATCTAAAACGGATGCATACAATGCCACTATTTTAACAAATATCGTGAGCAAAAGTTAAAAATTTTAATCGAAATCCTTTTTCAATGCTAAATATAATTCATTTCTAACTAACTAACATTTCATACCTTTTAATTCATTACTTATCTGACAGTTCTTGTAGAATAAAAATAACATCTACTAATTGGTATTTATCATAGATCGTGACAAGAATATTGAATTTCTGATTTGCCAAGCCAACCATTGTTATATCAACCGATTCCGTCTGCAGATACTATCCAACAGAATGTATTAAAAACATATTTTCTGTAAAATATGTGGAATGCTGAAATTGCTATGCAACAGTAATTTAATAACAATAAATTAATTATTACTTGTTTTATACTGTTCAGATATAATTGTCTCGTTAATTTTGATTTACGCATTGGAAACCTAATTATTTTTGTATTTCATAAATTTATCAATAATCAAGATTTGTTGCATTACTGAATTTGAAAGCTTTCAAGTGCGGAACACTAAAAATTGAACTCGATAAACTTAAAGCCTCTCTTTCTATGCAATATGATCACATGTGACAGAAAAAGGATAAATGATATAAACCATGCTTCGAAATTTAACTAAAACGTATTTAAAATTAGTTTGACGGCACAGCATACATTTTTACGCTGTCAATTTATACTACTACTACTACTTTCTCTTATCCGCACCCAATGGTGCATAGGGCACTGCATTGGTACACCAAATGCAGTGTATCTTGATCATTTTATTCCATGAAGGTAGGATGATCAGTCTTACGCTTCAGTACCTACCAGTCCAAGGTATCACCATATTAATATGAAAATCACATGTAGAGCTACCGCCATGCACGAGACGGACAATTTATAAGATATTTTAAAAAAAAAATATTGTCAGGTAATTCCGATTCCCGTGGGGGTCCGTCCATATGAAATATTTATTTACATGTGATTTTCATATTAAGCGTGCAGCTTGGATTAGCGGGCGTCGCATTCAACAGTATGAAAGCTGTCTGGCGATCGGATGTTAACTCGGTTAAAACGAAATTCCGCCTTTATAACTCCTCCATCACACCTGTTCTCCTCTATGGCTGCGAATCGTGGCACCTAACCAGGGCCCAAGATAGCAGACTTCTGAGTTTTGAGAATAGGTGTCTTAGAAGAATTTTAGGTGTGCGGTGGTTTAGCTTTGTAAGGAACACAGAGGTGACGCAACGGACACAGCAACCCTTCGTATCTACTGTAATCCGGCGAAGGCGTTTCGGCTGACTAGGCAATATACTACGTATGCCTCCCAAGAGCCTTAACCATGCTTGCCTATTTTACAAGGCATCAGGTTCTCGGCGTCCTGGTCGTCCACTGCTGACAATTCGTCGGCAGTTTGCGTTAGAGCTGCGCAAAGTTCATTGTACCCATCTCGTATAAATATTTATACATTTGACACTTAAATTTAACAATTCGCTATCGATCGTTTCAGGATCCGTAACATAAATTTTCATTTCAAAGTCTTTCAATCTCTTTTGCATAATGTTGACAAATATTTTGAGCGAATATAAATTAACACTATAGCGTACAGCCGGTGATTAATGGCGCGTTCAATCAGAGTTATAGCTCCCAAATTTGCATATAATTATTTCTTCTCTAAGACCGGTCGATGTCTCTTAATTAGATTTCGTCTAATTTTTGTCCGACATCAATCCTTGTACCAATGATCGACATACAGCGAGGATAATAAGCCAGCGATGATTTATTTGAAGCCGTATGGGTGAAAAATAATATCCTCCGGTAATTTTGAGATCCTTATCTATGTAACTGCTTGCTAAATTTCTTAATGTATTTTAAATTCTTGACGTAAGAGGTGAGTCTTGGCTTTAGACTTTCGATTCGACTTAATAAACATGGTTTAACAAATTCATAATACAACCTGAAAACTGGTGAATTAACATCATATTTGGAGTCGAATGTGTAAGATGATTTTTTAATCTGAGCCTTAAAAAAAAGTTTTTTTCTCCTTTTAAAGCTTTCTTAAGTACCTATCGTAGATTAAGTAAAATTGTACGAATTCTTGCTAAATTGAAGTTTTGGCTTTTGTTTTCGTAATGCATAGTATTTATTTGACTAAAGAGAGTATAATTAATGATAATTTGAAAGAATTTTTCGAAATAAAATTCAACTTCTTACCTAATTTTCTCTAGGGAAAACTAAGGGTCAAATTTTTTTTTATTTTAAAACATCGACTACAAATATGACGTAGATTCACGGTTTTCCCGCTTGCTTATCGAGTTTTGTTACACCATGTATAATCAACAAATAATTTGAAAAAATGTACAGTACAACTAAATAGACAACTGCTGCGCCTTCGAAAAATTTTTCACGAAAATGGCGCTAAATTATTTATAATAATAATAATAAAAATAGCGCCGTTTTTGTAAACTATTACCTCAAGGGCGCTTAAATTCATTAATAAAATATTCAATTATATTTTAAATTAAAATGTACATTTGTAATGCAGGTCAAAAAGCTTTTTTAAAATTAATTTCGATACGTATTTTGAAAAAGTGTGTTTATAAAAATTACAATTTGATGTACAATATGTAATGGCTGATGGCCTAAGTTAAAGTTAAATATTAGATCTAGAGTAAATTTTGTTGCATTACTAATAAAATCAATAAATAAACGGCTACGAGTGACCCCTCTTTATTACTTTTGAATGCAATCAATAAATGCATTCGGTACTAATTTTATTTAAATATATTTATGAGATAATCTTAACTGCTTTCTTAAGTAACTCGAAGTACCCTTGATCAATTTTT
>JAGVSP010006707.1:0-16798 GCA_022494985.1 Micrasema minimum
TCTCTTCCAAATTTCTCGTCTCTGTTGAGATGTCAAATTGAATTATTACTTATTATAATAAAATTGATCATCGATCTGATGATAATTAAAATAAGGTAAGTAAAAAATACCATTCTCATTTTATAACGAAAGTGTTTTACCGACCAAATATTATATTTCTCCATTAAAATGGTCCAGAAATATACTAGTGTTCTCCCTCGTAAAATATTTACAAAGGCTTGTGTATATTTCCTTCAAAGCTTTCACTATAGACTCACATGCTGGTTTGCTTTTGCCTTTCAAATTCCTGGATAAACGCCGCCCCGTTAAAGCTTTTAATATTTGCACATTTTTGAGAATTCCTTTCCTTTGAGATGACCCACTATTTGTTTTAGTAATTACTCGACACCCTTCAAAGGTGCCTATTTGTTACACTAACCAGTTTTACCCTGAATAAAGTACAAAAAAAACCAGTAGAAAACACATCATTACTTTGTCGCACCTAATTAATTAGTTCGTATAATTAACCATTTACTACGTATGCCTCCCAAGAGCCTTAGCCATGCTTTGTCTATTTTACACGGCATCAAGTCCTGGTCGTCCACTGTTGACAATTCGTCGCAGTTTGCGACAGAGCTGCGGGACGTGGACTGACTTGGGAGGATGCACGGGAGCTAGCGGCAGATCGCATGGCCTGGAGGCAGTTTGTGGAATACATATGCTCCACCTAGGGAGCGGCTATGGTATGATGATGATGATGAATTAATGAGTTCACTATTTCACTTTCCGGGCAGGGATCGCCGTTATATCGATACAAGCGTGTATCAACCTTGTATTGACAAAAACCAATAGATAAACGTTAGTATAGAACTCGCACCAAATTGTATTTACATATAGGTAGCTATATTGACGATTCCTGCCAAGGGGTTGCAAAACCGTTACTTCACGTTAGCGTTTTTATAATTTTTTTATCTATTTTAACATTTTTTCTGAGCTGAAACAGTGTTTTTTGAATAATAAAACATCACTTTACTAATTATATGAGTTGAATGTTTGAAGAAAATATCGCTAACATCAATATTACAAAAACAAGTTAATTTCTCGAAAATCCGAAAATGTAGTGGTGCCGTTGCATCAATAATACACAACTTAAGTTTATCGATAAAATATGAATCAGAATGAAATAAAAGACTTTTTATTTGCTAGAAGATAAAAAACCATTTTAATTAGCTTTAAAAATAACAATGAATTTTTAAAATTACAAAATTTAAAGGTATTGAAAGAATGCAATCCTATAAACTATTACATTAACAATTATTACTCGTATGAGTTCACTACTTCTTATTAGAGCTACAAGAGCTGATCTAATGGCTTCTTTTTCAGCCCTTTTCAAGCATGCTGAAAAATCTAAACTAGTAAACAATTAAAAATCCCCAGTTAGTAAAATAGAAACAAATAAGAATATTTAAATTTAATATTAAAAAAACATAACTGTTCAATCTTAAGCTAGCCAAATATCGGAAGTGCAATCTCCTCCAGGGTATCTGAAAAAAAAATTAAAGATATTAATAAACATGTCTGAATTTTGAAGTTAACCTCTGCCAATCCACCTACTTTGCATTTAATTTATTTTTAACCATATTCTAAGCAATTCTAAGTATACAAGAATCTATTGTGAAAAATAATTAACCATCATGTATGGTTTGGCCATCATTGATACTCTCTGGTATAGGTAGTTCGAATTCCGCCCTAAATGTAGTGCCTACCTTCGCCACATTCCATTTCGTTTTGTCACCTGTTATCCAACTAAAATTCAGTCTCGAATATTCGCTCAGCGCAGCAACATTACTCTACCTCGCAACATCCTCCTTCTCTGATCTTCCTTTGTTCTATCCACCCTCGTTTATACCCTCGTGATACTCGTCATCCATCTCCAAGCTTCCAGATTCCCAACTCCGAAACCCCATCGATCAAAAGTGAGTAAAGTGTGCTGTGCCCCCTCGTTTGTGTCCTGCGCGCCAGTTCGACGTGGTGTTCCAGGTATTCCAGGATACTTCGCCCTTCCTGGTGGTCCTTCAGCTTCATATCCCGCCCTTGAGTCCAGCTCTGGTAAGTCCTCTTCCATTTTCCGATCCTCGTTCGGACGAAGTTACCAGAGAGTCTCATCGTGGCGGATCCAATGTCATTTCTCCAAAGGGGTAGACAGAGAAGATAGAACGCCACACCACTCTGTCCCGGTACACTACCCTTGCTCCAAATTCCACATTTACAGACACGCACTTACACCCTCTCTTGCACATTCACATTTATTATGCACGCTAACCGATTATTCCTACTTTTTACGTTATCCCTTGTCTTGTCTGTGATTTTCCCGTGACTTTCTCGGCCTTCTTCGACTTCTTCACCCGAGTACACTCACACCATATGCAATACCATCAATAACCGATATTTTTATACAAACGTTAACATTTACATTAAAAAACATCGCAATTTCGTGTATAAATACATCACAAAATCTCCACACGTCAGTTTTTACAAGGTCTCCCTAGAAACCTTTTTAGAAGTCTTTCTACCCGAGGAAACATAATAAAAAAGTTGCTGAATAACATAGTGCGGACTAATTGGCAAGATTGCCTACCTTAAATATTCACTAGAAACTCTCAGAGACTTTGTCTGCAAGGAACACTGTAATTGAATTATTTAGTTTCAGGAAACTTTTACGGGTTAGTAAAAGTATCAAATCGATAGAGGCTTGTATGTCAGAGCGGCTCAGAATGTTGGCAGGAAAATGTCAACATGAATGATCAAACGTATGAATCAGATTCGAAGAAATAGCTTAATTTTTTTGAATACACATGGGTCCTGACTAGTGTGTGTGTAAATAGAATGCATTTTATTGTTACTTGTTTTATAAGCAATTACCTACGCACATTGATTTATATTACATTAGGTCTGCCTTGCAGAGTAAATTATTTAGAAACAGTAATGACACGAAGATTCCGCACCTCAATACACTTACACAGGTCCCTATCAGATTGCTTCGACTGCCGGCAAGCATCCGCCCACACACACCGCAAAAGGTATGGGCTATATAAAGGGTTACAGTAACAATATACATACAATAACTTACCGTTCCTTACGAGGAGCGTTCATGAATTTTTACCATGCATCTAAAATGACTTTTTTTTCTTGTGGACGGGCTGGCTATTATTTAAGAAGAAAACTTTCTTTATATAATAATTAATTTTAGGCTATGTAAACAAATATAAATAAACACTTACATGTGGAAAGTTACACCATATTTTTTGTTAATTTTATCCGAACGTTTTTTACACGGTTTTTTACTACACAGGAAGGCATTTTGGAATGTTTTCTGAACGTCCGACTCGGCCAGCGGGTTAAAGAAATACTAAATACGCGTCTGGCGGAGTTGGAGGTTTGGCCGAGTTGAAGGTTTTGGCGGAGTTTGAGGTTTTGGCGGAGTTGGAGGTTTTGGCGGAGTTGAAGTGTCATTCATTTTTTGGGTTCAGTTCAAAACTAAGTGTAATAACAAATCAATGCCTACGCAGGTATATTTTTTTACAGGTTTTAACCTACAATGTAGATTGTTGCTCCTTTGACTAATAACATTTCCATGCTTTATTTTTATTTAAATCAATAAATAAGTTCTGAGTCAAGTTTGATTAATTATAATATTTTGATTAATTATATATGAAAAAGTTTGTTATAAGTATGTATGTTTTAGTGAATAATTTTGCGTGTTTATTAGCGGTATAGTTATTATAAGTTATTATAACAGTTATTTTAAATTTCGTCACCTAATAATAATTCAGTCCGCCTCGTAGCATAGTGGTAGCGCATTTGGCTACCGTGCACGAGGTCGCGGGTTCGATTCCCGTAGGGGGTCAACATGAAATATTTATTTACGTGTGATATTAATATTGATATTTCATGTGTGATACTTTGGACTGGTATTGAAGTGTATCATATATGACTGATCATCTTACCTTTATATAATAAAATGATCAAGTTAAACTGCACTTGGTGTACCGGTGCTGTTCCTTATGCACCATTGGGTGCGGATATTATTATTAGTTATTATTAATAGTTTATTATTTTATTTATAACTTCCCTTTTAGTTTATTATTTTTAAACTAAAATTGAAACTCAATAAACTTAAAACTCACTTTATTGAAACAGAATCGTCTGAATCAACTTTAAAACGTTTCCAATAGTTTTGAGTTTATAAAACTGAGCAATGCATTTAATTAATTCAGTGCTTTTACATGTACAGTGTGCTCGTGATAAAATTTAATTACCTTAGCAGTAATTAACTCTGAGTAGCTTATTTAATTTAATGAACTTTATGAAAAGCTCGCAGTGCAGCGACTATTTTCTGCTTAGTAATATGCAGTTGATAAAGCTCAGTGCAGTCTAGAAATTAATGCAGAGCAAAACAAAACGAAATTTAAAGTTAATTATGTAGTAGGATTCAAACAAAACGAAAATTTGAAATACAAAGTTAATTATGAAAAACAGAGAAGTATGGAAAAATGTGGGTTTCTAATCTAGTTAGCCTAATAACCCACATTCGAAAGCTTCTCTGCGTTGAGTACTAAGATATCAGCCCAGCATGGGGTATAATCCAGTAATTTCTACAAGTATTTGTATTTTAATGTTTTTTTTTTGTAGTTTCTTTTGTTTCTTTTATTTTCTCCGTGCAATGAAATTTTCAGTGTCCGGAAGTATACCGAATGAAAAATGACTGATCATTAATTTTCAAGGTGAATTTAACGTGGAAAAGTGCCAACGTACACAATATCCGGACGTCTCGACGCCATTTGTCATTTCCGGTCTTGGATTGCCAGTGACGTGTCCGTTTCCTCTTCCTAGGTCGTTATTATGATCACGCTTGGATGCTTGGGGGATGCTAAGCAGCTAAACGCGATTCTAAGCGTGATCTTAAGCAAAATTTTCGTAATAAGCAAAATATTAATAACAAATAACTATTGACGAATGTATAAACGAAATATTTAATTGCCTGATACACTGAACAAAAGTATTTTTATTGAAATTTAAAGCGATTTTCTATATTAAGTCCCTTTAAAGAATTGGAAGTTCATGAGGGATCATTGTATTCGCTATCTTGAAATCTGGTAATGTAGATTATATTTTAAGGTTTTAGACTTAAATTTTATTAACATATTAAGGTTTTTTTAAAGCATGGGTGTTTATTGTTCGAGGAGTGGTTTCAGTTTGTTAATGGGCCTCCTGGCCTGTTGAAAAGGTTGAATAAAATAAAAATAAAATAATATTTTTCGGTACCTCATTTCATGTGCCAGCACAGGGCCATCAGGGCCTTTGTTGAATTCAACTAAAAAGTCCTTATTCAGCTTCATGCCTCCATTTACTGTATCAACGTCCAGCATTACTACCCATGATCCCTAAAATAAAAATAGTTGGGTATATTTTTATAATATCTCATTAAAAAATGAAAAACAAACATATAAATGAACAACTTCTGTAATGAGACAATTTAAAAAAATGTATTTTAGTGATACTATTTCCCACAATTGAATATTGATTTGGATTTAATCAAAAAAATCTCATTATAAATTAATATAATATTACTTTATGAATAATGAAAGCACATTAATTTATAGCAAAACCATTAAGTTTTCATGCTTTTTTAATAGTTTTAATAATGGTGTCATTTTGAAATTTGTATTTTGAGTTGTGTCCTTGTGCCATCAATATCGAAATATAATAATACAATAAAATGGCATTGTCAAATTTTCCAAATTTTTCATCTTTTAAAAAATTAACACAAAGTTGGATACATAGTGTAAAGGTAGAATCATTCTTACTATAAAGACCATAACAATTACATAATCTACGTCATTCTTTATTTATATATTATAATTATTGCCCTTCTTCTTCTTCTGGTATAAAGATATCAATATATTGTTTTTTTTTAACTATCTTGTTTACATTATCTGTTATTTTTTCCATTTTTAAATGACCTTATTTTTCTCTTTTGCCTTGACTTTCACAGTATACCCTTAAACAGGCTATGCCTTGGTGGGAATTTTGTTTATTTTTTAAATGTACATGTGTTTTTATTGTATTTTCTTTTGTAAACAAATATTTTTCTTTTGAAAATAAATTTAAAAGTAATAAAAAAATAATCAAGACTGAACTTTATTTTTTTTAAAAGTATCTGAGATAATCAACTTATTAAGTTGTTTCAAGTGTAATAATAAGTTTTACAGTCAATGCTTGAAAATAAATAAAATAATGCATGTGCATTCATTAAATTACTTAAAAAAAACGTAAGATGCTCGTTTCTGCAATAAGGTAAAAAGCGCAATTTATTATAAAGATTTGACATTTTATTTTGGAATTCATAGCATTCAACGTTACATTATTTAGGGCCGATTTATTTAAACAACCGCTAGTCAAGCTTTATACCATGTTTAAGTTCAATTTCATATAGAATCCCATTTCCCGCTTAAAATTATAAAAAGCTGGTAACGTAATTCATTCGTTACCAGCAACCGGTACTATTGTGAGGGTTACGAATCCTAACGATCCGTTTTTCGTTGCAATGTCAAACATTCAGCGGCCATATTAATTTGTCAGATACAGTGAAAGCCCCACCCTTTCCCTAGACTGTTTTAAAGACTATTGAGTCTTTTTTCAGTCCAGCACAACTCTACTGATTATTTAAAGCTAATCCGCGAAATTTAATAGATTCAGTTTTAACTGGAAAAAGCGGAAGAAAAGAAGGTTAAATACGCGACCAAATGCTTTCATTGCCCCTATCACTGTCTCGGCTCTAAGATTGTCATAAACACATTCACCCCAACCTGCTCAAGGAGCTGGCCTAAATTTACAGTGACAGGGATATTAGTAATTCTACCCCTTTTTTAGTAGTTAGTTACAAACCACCAGTAATTTGTCAGATAGTTAATCTACCAAAATAACCTATTAAATGTGCGCTGTCTTTTCGGAATAGATTCCAAAAAAGACAAGCGACAATCAGCAAGTTCCGCCATTCAACTTTGACGTTTGATTTGGGGTCCTTTGATAAATCTGGTCAAAGTCATTCCTGGTGCGGTCAGCTAAAGGGCTTAGAGAGGAGCACATTTCACTGGACATATATTCCGACTCTTCTCATTTGCATCCCCTAATCACAACGGCTATCTGATGTCCCACAGATATGCCGTGGCGTCACAATCATACGGTGCTATAATTTTTATTTATTTATTAAAACATCAATTTTAAAAAGTTAACACTTAACTAATACTGTTTAATTATATTGTTTCCTTACACGCACCTAATAGTGCATTGGAACCTAAATGCAGTGTCTTAATAATTTGTTACACGATGGCAGGATGATCAGTCTTACGTTTCAGCGTCAGTCCAAGGTACACATATTTATGAAATGTTTTCATGTTGAAATAAATATTTCTTACTCCAACGGAAATCGGACCCGCGATCTCATGCATAGTAGCCCAACGCGTCAAACATTTTTACAACACATATGTACACCAATATTTGTTTATGGTGGACGACAGATGAACGAGAAGCGTTCTGGTGTGGAGATCGAGAAACCCGGGTCTCTCAGTATACAAAATATATACAATACATTATTATGTATTTATGATGTAACGCAATATTTGTCGATCGTAATTAGAATATTTCTGCGTAAAAATATCCAAGGAGGTTGTACTAGAATTATAATAATATGGAGTGAAAATAAACTGAGGAAAATGGATCATAAAGACAAAAGCGTGATAAATAAAATAGTCTATCGTACAATTTGACGGCAATAACTTCCATATAAATTTGTATGCAAAGGTGTCAAATTAATTTTAAATACGAGACTATTATTATTATTATAGTGATTCCTCCAAGTACGACAGTTAAATTTCGAACAATGATTTTCGAAAAAATCATAAATTATTAATGATTGCAAAGAAAGAGTCTTTTAGATTATCTAGTTCGTAGATTTGATAAAACTTTAGTGCTCCTCACTTGCTTAGTATTTGCCTGCACAAAGAAAAAATTCAGGTAAAAATAGCGACACAGCGTCCTAATATTAATATTCAACGCTCTAACAAATATCGTTTGGCGTCCTGATAAAAGTATTGAAAAGCCGAATAATAATTTATCACGCTATTAAGAATAATTGTGGGTTCTTTATTAAAAATGTTACTGCAGTCCTTTTTTAACAGGAAGATAACCAAATCTGTTGGTAATACTATAAAACAGCTGTATTTCTTATAAAATATCAATAATTACTGATATTTTATTTAAAAATGCATGTTTTATTATCATTACGAAAAAGCTCGTATGAATATCACGAATCTTTCTGATATAGGCATTGCAAGACTGGTCTATTTAAGTTACTTCCCCAGTTTGATGTCGTATGGCATTCTTCTGTGGGGGCATGCTGCTAATGTTAACAGAATATTTATCTTGCAAAAACGAGCGATTCGGGCCATATATGAACTACCTTCTTGACAATCTTTGCGTCATAAATTTAAAGAAATAAAAATTTTAACATTCTCATCTCAATTTATTTACGAAAACTTAATGTTTGTTCATAAAAACAAGGATTTGTTCCTAAAAAATTGCGACAAGCATGAACACGCGCGAATATAAAACAAATTTGCAGATACTTTAAGCCGTCTGCAAAGGGTCAGTAAGTCGTTTAGAGGCAATGTACACGCTTGTATAGTAGGGTGCCAGAAAGCATTCAATCGTTATGTATCAATTTTTTTTTTTTTTTTAATGTTAATAAATTATGCTTGAAGGCCTATTACCAGATAGGTGACTATTTTGAAGATCCAAAACCTTGGACATGTTAATTTATATTTGTGTAGTTTTTGTTATGTTATTTTTATTATAATTTTGTGATATTTTTTTGTTTATTGTAATCTTTTGTTTTTATAATAATGACGTCAAAAAGTGATTTGTATCCAACCTTGAAAAAAAAAAAAAAAGTTGTTATAATTTATTTTCACAATTATTATATACTCTAATCCGTTCAATTTGTTTACATTTTAGGATACTGAATACAGTGCAATTAAAATGGACATATAGTCTTACAATTTTCACTTGGCAGTAGGTACACATTGGATGGTGGAGAGATTCACACAAATTGCTGTCCAGAATACCTATATATGTGCACAGTGAACGCTACCAAAATCTCCCGTAATTTCCCCAGAAAAATATCGCGATTCGAATTCGTAAAACATCCCTCATTCTAATTCCTACGTGGTTTTTGTTTTAAGAAAAATGTTCTATTTACCTATATTTATACTACTATTTACTCTCCTTTGTCGGCACCCAATGGTGCATAGGGCACTGATAATATTATTAATGTCATATCTATTAAATAATATGCTTCTTCACTTCAAGATATTTTCTTGGAAAAAAACGCCACCATTTAAATTATTTTTTTTAAATTACGGGAAAAGGAAGAACAGTCATCTGTAGATGGAAGTACAGTATTTCGAAATTTGAGTCTTGCGTTTCTATATTTACGTGTATATAAAATAATCCTTATGTAATATTCATAACAAAGTTTTTGTTTTTATCAATTAATGTTCAGATTATGTAAGCTCAGTTTCAGTAATGGCGATTCCTGTCTTTCAAACCGCGCGTAATCCAATGTAGGCTCTAAAAATCTAATCTAAATTAGAGTCTACATCTAAAAATCGCATTTCCATACTTTTCTGAAATATTGAAAACCATACTGTTTATGGAGATACTCGATTTAAAGTGTAATGTGATGGGAGACACTATGGCACTTTAAACAAACAACGAGCTATTTACCACCATCGTACACACATGACAGATTTACCGTTGTTTACGATTATATTTAAAAAATTCATTCGTATGGTATAAAAAATAATACCATATCTAAGCAATTTCAATGGTTGAGATTGTTTTGTGTCGCAACAGAAACGTAGGTATCATCATCGTCATCATTTAATATCCCGCTCCCAATGAGGAGCATATGGATTCCACAAACTGCCTACAAGCCAAGCCTTTGACCGCGTGATCCACGTCCCGCAGCTCTAAAGCAAACTGCCGACGGATTGTCCACAGTGGACGTGCAAGACGCCGAGAACCTGATGCCTTGTTAAACAGGCAAAGCACCCGTAATAAATAAATACCCACTGATTAGTTTTTAAAGGACACACAAACATTGTTAAAACACGGTTCAGGTTGATATATTCAGCAAGTAAAAAAATGTTGATTTAGTGCTAAATTCAAAGAGAAAATTGAGGACAACAATTGTATAGAGAAATGGGAGCGGGTCACGTGACAGTGCATCCTCTTTAAGGGCGCTTTTGTTAAAAGCTTTGTTTTTTTAAAAAAGAAAGCGTTTTATTTATAAAGTAAAGAGGGATAAGGTAAAATGCTGAGTTTTGCGTTAGTCAGTACATTCGGCTTAGTGTGTGCAAAAATAATATGTATGAAATGCCTAATCGGTATTTCGTCTAAGCTTGTCGATAATTATTTCAAAATGTTATTTTAGGTTTAAAAACTTTTTACAATAAATACAATCTATTTACTTTTAGAGGTGAGAGCTTGGTTGAGGAAAAATGATAGATATTTTTGGTTCCCTCTAAAATTGATACAAGCGTATGGCAAATCCTGTACATGATGAATTTTGTTGAATATTAATCATATTCCATAATTAATTAAAAAAATATTTGCTTTTTATGCATAAAAACACTTAATTTGCTTAGTTACTTACGTATCATCCCGTCCAGAAGAAATAAAAAACACGACAAATAAACATTTCAACATTCAGTTTAAATCAGATTTAAAAAAAAAAAAAAAAAAAAAATTGAACTCAGGACTTATAAGATATCAGAAACTCGAATAAAATTTATGTAAAAATATTATTCAAGTTTGAACTATCTGAAACTAATAATAACTCCATCCTAGGGCAATTCAAAAGAATTTTCCGATTTGTTCTTTTTAAATTACTTTAATATAAGTTTTCTCGAGTTTTTGCGGTACGAAAAATGCGAGTTAACGAATTAATATTACTTAGAAGTCATAAAAACATGAAAAATTAAATTATATCCGATAATAATCTGAATATAGAATAGTAAAAATATAGAATGGTTATTTTTTCACGGCTTGGAGATAGTTTGTGGATTCCATGTGCGCCACAAGGAGCGGATATGGAATAATGGTGATGATAATTATGAATTCCTTTACCCGCATCAAATGGTGCATAGGGCACTGCATTGGCATCCAAAATGCAACGTAAATTAGTCATATAAAACACGAAGGCAAGATGATCTGTCTTACGCTACAACGCCAGTGTAAATGTTTTCACCACATTTCGAATGAATGTTTTATGTTGACCACGTCGGGAATCAAACTCTCAACCGCGCGCTTTGTAGCCCAATGCACTAACCACCTAAAATACTTAGATTTTTTTTTTCTTTACCTTTTGAATTGTCTCAGGGTAAACTTGTTTGTCCCAAGGGGAGTAGAGGGATGATGAGACATAAAGCCTCTTTCCATCTAAAGATAGTTGCAGCATCTGTGGTGCTCCTTCTAACCTCCTCCCCTTAACGACTACAGGGGTAGGTTGTACCTAAAATATGAAATGAGTTTTCACGCACTCTTTGAAGCACTGCCTTAGGATTTTCGGCAATTCGGGCTCGATTGTTGTTTTTGAAGGCTTACAGGGTTCGGTGACGGAAATTTGGCCTCAGAAGGCAATCTTTAACTTTACAAGGAAGGCACCCTGCACGCGGACGATCGAGTGGGCGATAGAAAAATAAATCTGCACAGAAAAACACTTTCAATCTTCTACAACCGTTCGAACGAGAGCAATGGCGTTTTCAAAATCCCCCAAATAGTACCCAGGTGTAAACTAAATGTAATTGTTACCTTTATGTTTATGTCCTTGATAACCTTAAGCTGATCACTAACGACTTTCCCTCCAAGGAAGACCTGGCCGGTCAGCTTAGGATGTTCTGTGTCTGAGATATCATACTGTCTGACGTCACCGTGTAGCCAGTTGGTGAAGTATAAGTACTTGTCATCCAGGGAGATTATTATGTCAGTCATCATACCTAAACGGGAAAATATGTCAGTCATCATACCTAAACGGGAAAAGAGATATCATACTGTCTGACGTCACCGTGCAGCCAGTTGGTGAAGTATAAGTACTTGTCATCCAGGGAGATTATTATGTCAGACATCATACCTAAACGGGGAAAAAGAGATATCATACTGTCTGACGTCACCGTGCAGCCAGTTGGTGAAGTACAAATACTTACTTGTCATTCACGAAGATTATCACTTCATCGGTTATTCCTAAATAAGAACAGATATATATGTATTGTTTGTAATTTAAATTAACTGTTTTAAAGTTAAGGAAACATACGTAGTTGCTTACTATTGGAATTTAGATTTAAACTTAAGTTCTACACAGTATTCTTCATCAAAAAATTGAACAAAAATTACAAACGTACTTTTTTATCATTTTTATCTTTTCAGTTGAACATTATTTTCCACATAAAGCCTAAATTTCCTTAAAAAAGGCAATCGTTATTCAAATAGTGTAATCGATCAATAAAAGTTAAGTTCTTATTAATATTGACGCGTAAAAGTTTGAAATTCGGGACTTTACTCCTAACAACGCCGACGAAATTTTATCCTAAAAGTTAAATTGCAAACGAAAAATTCAGAAGAGGCCTAACACAACTTACTTTTTATGAAAATTACTGAATTCTAAAAGTTTTTTGATTGTTAAGCTGTTTTATTTATAGCTACGAGTAGTAAAATTTTCCCAAGATTTTTCTAAAAGGATAAAAGGTTCCTAGAAATACGGAGATTTTATTTTATTTTCACTTTTTTATTGTTTTATTTAAGGTGGTAGGACACTTAGCTAATCGTCAAACGATAAATTTTCTCTTGGGATTTTTAGAGAAAACTTTCATGTTTCGAACAAACAGACTTTCCAGTCCCTTAAAATATAACAAAATAATACATAGGTTGCATATCCAAAAACTTTTTTTAATTTAAGTAAAACGGATTTTTAAAAATAGTGAAATTTTTTTCACATTTTTGTCGACTAAAAATCTCTTCATTTATAAAAACACTTGCCATTTTATGACGGAAATAAACACAAAAAATAACCTGTCAATTCTGGAGAAATCCATCCCTCAACGTTGATATTTGGAATATCTACCACTTTTTGGACTACCCACTCGCCACCATATTTCTTCCAAAATCTGTAAAATAAGATTAACACATTTTTTAAGTAGGCCTCCAAGCTTTATTTAATGTTATTAGATTACCATAAAAACAACTATGCTTTCCATAAAAAACAATTATTATTATGATGTGTTATGAAAAAAATGAATAAAAAATAATTCGTAATGACGAATTATATAAATAATAAGTCATTTATTAATCCTTTAAGGTCATCTCCTATTTCACCTATTTCAATTCAATGAAAATAAAATAAAACAATAAAATACATAAGGCACAAAATATTATAAATTATTCATTACAATCACAAACTATTTACGCAAGTTATTACGAAAACTGTATGTTTATTGGAATAAAATAGAATATATTTATTATGATCAGTATTTTTGTAGGAACTGAAGGAAGCTAGCGATATTTATCAAGACAATATTTTATGTCTGACTGGCATATTTTCTATTAAGATTCAAAGGGTGATATATACGTAAGCCTGTAGAAGAATCCGCTTTTGGAATCGTAAGATGTATTTCGTGTTACAAAAACAATTGTGCTGAGGCGAAAATATTCTTGCAATTCGACTTTTCGTTGGAAATTTTTGATTGTGACGATTTTCACGCTAAGGGTCGGACAAAAACACTTTGATTGAAAATTTGTTGAAAAACCTTTTACGCTTTCGAATCGGGTATTTTATTTTTACGACTTTTCTTTTTGACTACATTTTCAACAAATCCAAAGTAAAAATAATTCACAAAATAGCAATTTTTCTTTTAATATTGTATAAATGTAGTCAGCTGGATGAAGTTCATTAGGTGAACTTCATCATCATCATCATCATACCATATCCGCTCCCTATGTGGAGCATATGGATTCCGCAAACTGTTTCCAGGCCAAGCAATCGGCCGCCAGCTTCCGTGCATCTTCCCAAGTCAAATCAAGTCAAATTAAAAATACAAAAAAAATATTATAAATTATTAGGGCTGATTTTTTTTTCATACTTTTTTTGCGTGTTTTTAGCGAGAGATCAATTAAATTTTATTTTCTCATAATACACGTAATACAAACATAAGAAAAAAAAAAATTCTTGCGGATTAAAAAAAAGTTTTTTTACAATAATAAATAATTTGTCCATTCGTAAAAAAGTTTAGAGAGCAAAATAAAAATGAGAGCATTTACAAATGTTTTGTTGTCAGCAATATTTCTTGGAACTAAAACTAAATCTCCGATAACTTTTTAATAAGTGATATTTTCCCCAAATGTGTCTTTTTCTTGTCCTTTTTTGTCTTTTTCTTCGGGTTTAGTAAACGGCTTTCTATTTCGCAAAAAATAATAACTCTCGCTTGACAATTACAAAGTTACAACACGAACGACGAAAAAGGAGACTAAAATAAAGAGCTTTTTCGTTTTACTAACATAAAAACTTTTAACTTAATTGAACCTGCTTAAGAAAAGATGACGCAACTTAAAAACTTGAGCTTAAGAAAAACAAAAGTTTGTTGATTTGTCGTTAATGAGTTAAAAAAAATAAGTAAGCTTCAAAATGCGTATCTTTAGTAGGTAGGTAACTTGTCATTTCATTCAAAAATAAAACTTCCACTTCCATCACCCGCACTTACATAATTGTGTATTATTAAATACCTTTTAATAAAATAAAGCACATGTTTACATCGGAAATACGAATAAATGAAATAATTTCATAAAGCTCATTTTGCGTTAAAGTTGTCTGAAAAATCATTTTTAGCTCTCGAACCGGGCATCAATGATTTTAAACAAGTATTAGCATTTTTTGGATTGTGATTAATAGAAACAATAATTCGGGGTTGTGCAACACAAATAAAATTTAAAAAATATGGAAACTTATGGAATCGAGAAACTGATCTAAGAGGTAGATTTTCAGTAAATTCATAAAAGTGGCAATATCTCAAAAATTTTACAAAGGTCATAAATACTTGCACATTCTGGTGAGTCGTTCTTATAATATACCCAAATAATATCGATTTTGGCTTGTTTCAATAAGTTGGAAATAACTGTGCCAGAAATAAGGAAACAAATTCTGGTGGACCGGTATTTGAATTTAGACATTGCAATTCAAAGGCCGTGACTTCAACCTCTAAACCCAGCTCGGATTAATTTCACCATTAAGATTTTTCGTTTTGATTATTTTAATCCATTAATGCAACGGGCCAATGCCAAAATATTTAACTCTAATAGCTTGCACTATTAACGTAGGAAACAATTTAGAAAGTTTATTTATCCATTTTTATTGTAAGTAAAGTAGCTCATAACGTTTGAATAATACAGCCATAGTTTATGTTGGCCTTAGTTTCATACTACGAGAGCATAACCCGCTTAAATTTCTAGGATTTAATCTAAGTACAGCAATAAAAATTCAGAGGAAGCATGTATATTCCACCAGGGGGAAACAATCCATTCTGTTCCGCTTGCTTACCATAATTCTACAATACAACATCCTTAAGAAAATCCTACCCCTTCATCCCCTCCACCTCCCACCTCCCCCTTTTGCCCGTTCTTACATCCGTCCTAAGCCTATTAACACACCTCGAGCGAGGATGACAGATAAAACATGGAAGTTCTGTAAAAAGGAAAAATTTTTGTATTGGTCCAATGTGTGCGCAACAAGCTGTAAACATATTTTTTTTTATAAATGTGTTGTATGCTAAACTTTGACCAGACATAAATTCATTGAATTTCGGGTCCATTATCCATATTATTATAAAATTATTTTAACTTGGAACTAAGGTTAAATATTATTGAACATATTTATTTCATTTTTACCTTGAATTTTTTTTAGATGTAATCCAGCCCCTTGAATGAATTTACAGCATTCTTTAGGCGTTTTTATGCGAAAAAAGCGTTCTATAATTATCCTAAAGTAAATAAGTAAATAAAACCTTGACGCAGCAACCCTTGGTATCAACTGTCATCCGGTGAAGGCGTTTTTGCTGGCTAGGCCATATACTACGTATTTTTTATTTTTTATTTTATTTTATTTTTATTTGGAAAACCAACAGAGAAACAGTAGGTAATACATGTACAAATCTTAATGTTTAAAAAAAGCTCCAATAACAGGTTTTCGCAGAATATTTGTTAACAATAACAGAGTCATAAAATTAAGTAAGTATATACATAACATACAAGAAGGAGAGGGAAAGGAATGGGAAAAGGGAATGGAATTTTGTATTTAAAAGAGAAGTTAAGTCGCTGGATGTGTCTTTAATGTAGCTTTTAGTGAAGATAGTTTAATGTTTGTGTAGTCAATATGGCTAAAGTCTTTGTTGTATGCCAAACAAGAACGTTGGATAAAAGAATTTTTGTTATAGGCTCTTTTGTTGGTGGGGACACGAAACAAAGAGTAGTGTCTTGTCAGCCTGGCTGGAACATTTATAGATATTAGACTTAGGAGCTCCGAGCAGTCGACTAAACTAACAAAGATTTTATAAAGAAATATTTGATCCGCGCAGTTTCTGCGGTGTTGTAAGGTGGAGATACCATGCCGGGTGGAAGTTGCAAATATGACTCAAATTTCGGGGCCGGATTGAAT
>JAGVSP010006709.1:0-12730 GCA_022494985.1 Micrasema minimum
TTAAATTTTTTGCCCCCAAAACTCAAAATACCGCTTTTTTTCCCCGCCCCTACAAAAAACCCGCACGCATATTTCGTTTCGCATTTTTATTCCTCTAAATTCAAACACAAATAGTGAAAAATCACCGCATCATCCCTCGAACATCTCTTTTCTAGTTTTCTCGTGTTTGGAGTTATTTTAGTGCAGTGTCGCGAGAAGTTCTTTTGCTTTCCTGCCAGACCTCCAGGATAAATAAAGGGCGGGGTATTTTTCGAACAGAGTTGACTGCGTTAGGTCGGCGGCATTGCCTTAGGGGTTGAACCTGTTTAGGTCGACCTCTTCTCCGCCATATATGTTTTGTAAATTCAAAGGCACACTAAAACCTCTCACGTTTACGTATAAATCGACCCGAAAATCAAGCATACGCTGCCACTATTTTCAGGACTAATGATGGAAAGTTTAGAAAGTTGTTCAGACAAGTCGATTGATACCCAGAGAGGGAAAGTTATTAATCGGCTATTTCACGATATAGCTACAAATGTAGTTCACATTGCTTTGCATAACACCTCCAAAGCGATAAGGGAAGTCTACGTTTATCCTATGGAAGCACCTTAGCTAGATTGTTTTGGGAAAGGGAATATGGTTTAGATTTATGGGCCAATAACAGGTTGTAAGCTCGGTTATAATCCAAATAAACTTTCATACTCAAAATCTCTCTTGAGATCACCGTCATCATACCATATCCGCTCCTGATGTGGAGCATATGGATTCCACAAACTGCCTATTAGCCAAGCAATCGCCGTAAGTTCCCGGGCATCCTCCCAAGTCAAGTCCACGTCCCGCTTGGTTGCAACGTAAAACTGAGCCGACGGATTGTTTATGTGGGACGTCCAGGATGCCAACATACCAATAAGATTGCGATAAGTTTTTTTTAAACTAGGCTTACTATATAAGTACAATTTGACATCTCAACAGAGACGAGAAAGTTTGGAAGGAAATATGGATATCTAGGCGTTTACAAGGCTTATGACCTGTCATTAATGTTGTAAATACATCAAGTGGCCACTTTAACCCAGCCAATGACAGGTCATGAGTCCTGTAAACGCTGGGAGGGGTGGGGATATCCATATTCCCTTCCAAACTTTTCGTCTCTGTTGAGATGTCAAATTAGTAAATTATTAGCCCTTAATGGGTAAAATCCAGTTTTTGTCTACAAGTTTTATATTTGGGACACACTCAAAATGTTGTGTATAGGTAACCTATATGTATTATTAAAGAAACATTAATTTGGAGTTCTTATTGTCGATTATTTTTATCAATTTATTCCATAGACATTAATTTTCCCATGTATATAGTAAATTTATCTAAACGTATCTTGGATACGATGGATTTTGTCCGCCTCGTAGCATAGTGGTGGGGGGGGGGGGGGGGGGGGGGGGGGGGGGGGGGGGAGGGTGGAGGGGGGGGGGAGGTGGTTGCGCATTTGGCTATATGTATAAGGTCGCGGCGATTCAATCCTCTTAAGGGGGTCGAGTGAAATATTTATTTACATTTGATTTCATATCTATATTAGTCATGAGTAATACTATGATCAATATAAACACTGCATTTGGTGAACCGATGCAGTATCCTATGCACCATTGGGTCTATGGCAAATCGTCCGCCTTCGGAAGACGATGAAGATGCGGCACTAATCAGGAAGGCAGGAAGGCATCAGGAAGGCATTAGGAAAGGAATTATATTTCAAGCATAGTTTTATCAAAAAAAAACTCAGAAGCCTGCTATTTTGGGCCCTGGTTAGGCGCCATGATTCGAATTACATTTGATTTTCATATCTATATTTCATGAGTAATACTATGATCAATAAACACTGCATTTGGTGAACCGATACAGTATCCTATGCACCATTGGGTCTATGGCAAATCGTCCGCCTTCGGAAGACGATGAAGATGCGGCACTAATCAGGGAAGGCAGGAAGGCATCAGGAAGGCATTAGGAAGGAATATATTTCAAGCATAGTTTTATTCAAAAAAAACTCAGAAGCCTGCTATTTTGGGCCCTGGTTAGGCGCCATGATTCGAATTACATTTGATTTTCATATCTATATTTCATGAGTATTACTTATGATCAATAAACACTGCATTTGGTGAACCGATACAGTATCCTATGCACCATTGGGTCTATGGCAATCGTCCGCCTTCGGAAGACGATGAAGATGCGGCACTAATCAGGAAGGCAGGAAGGCATCAGGAAGGCATTAGGAAGGAATATATTTCAAGCATAGTTTTATTCAAAAAAACTCAGAAGCCTGCTATTTTGGGCCCTGGTTAGGCGCCATGATTCGCAGCCATAGAGGAGAACAGGTGTGAGGCAGGCGTTATAAAGGCGGAATTTTGTTTTAACCGAGTAAACATCCCATCTCCAGACACCTTTCATATTGTTGAATACGGCGCCCGCTATTTGCCCATTTTACAAGGCATCAGGCTCTCGGCGTCCTGGTCGTCCACTGTGACAATTCGTCGGCAGTTTGGGTCAGAGCTGCGGGATGTGGACTTGACTTGGGAGGGTGCACGGGAGCTGGCGGCGGCCGATCGTTTGGCCTGGAGGCCGTTTGTGGAATCCATATGCTCCACATAGGGACCGAATACGGTATAATGATTATGATAGATGGTTTATTAGTAGTTCATAATCTTCTTGTGTAATTATATACTGATAACATAATCCGTTTGATAAAAAACTTTAGAACGTGTTATGCATGTATTAGTAGTGCTGAGAGAATTATTAGAAGCTTAGAGAAACTGAATTCTGCTTGATTACCAAACCTGGTGTACAATACACACAGTATGCAGAATAGTATTTAGAGCTTCTAGTCTATGCTCAATTGATCAGGTAGAGTATCTAAGCCCCGCCAGTACTACTTTGTTAGTCCGAAGCGAGGCAATTTAACATAAGGACGTGCCTTGATAACAAATTATAAGCACTTAGACAGAAATCAGAATACGTAGGTGCGCCTGAGTGCACTAAACAAGTGATTGTTACAATAGGAGATGAAACAGTGACATTGTTTCTTCATTGGGCTAAGTCACCACTTTACGTATTACAACATTCCCCATTCCGCCTATCATCTTATAACCATATCTGTCAATTCTTCAGAAGTTATCGTATTGTTTTTTTTCATCCTCATTATAAATTACTAATAATTATATCTGTTATGACATCCTTTGTGAGAATTGTTAAGCATTTTAGCAGAACTTCTCTGTGTGATTAATAATAATTAATATTTTTTAAAAACATTAACATATAAGTGTTTTAAGTTTCAGTTCCAACATATCGGCGTTTATTTGTATTGGTCTTACATGATTAAGACAGAACAGACAGTATACAACTTGTTTTGATGACCTTAACAGGCCAGGAGGCCCAATTACAAAGGGGGAACAACGTCACAAACACCCCAGACTTGAGAAAAATCACATTTTGTTTTTCAACCCGGAACCTCCGTATCCATAAGTCCAGCGTCATGGCCACGCCATGGAGGCCATCGTATGTTGTATAATATATATAAATAAAAAAAAACAATTTAGAACATAAGTGATGATGTAGATATTTCAAGACTTTACTAATAATTTGTAGATCGTTATATAACAGAATATTATAATTACCTTTACACAGAATGGCGTGCTCCGTGATCCTTGTACACCGGAGTAGTATATTTGACGAATAAGAGGAACAGAAGAAAACAATAACGTCTATCTTCGCCAGCATGAAATAACTCTAGCGATGGTGTGGATTGGGAAATGGCCGCCATAATTTTGTTTTACTTTGCCCTCGATTCACGTGACCGACCCATCCTCGCCCCATCTATATATAAAGGATTCATAAAAAATCAATCTGATAAATTGAAGATGCTTGAATTCTCGCTACTATCCACTCAACGTCGTAAAAAAGTATAAAAAAATATTTATATCGAGTATATTATTTTATAGCAGTGATTCGCTTCCGCTAAAGCGAGCGCGAGCAAACAGCTCAAAGATTTATACTTTATGAGAAGAAACTTCCATAAAATATCGGAATAATCTGCCCTATCAGCACACCTATACAGCGCCAATGTATAATCTAAGGGCAGGAATCGCTACAAGTAGTTACCACTCGATATATTTTCATTTATTTACCGATTCGTGGATTTCATTGCTTCACCAATATATTTTGTCAACCGAATGATTTTAACCCTCGTATGCTCTAGTGAAATAACACTTCGAATTATGCCTGGTTCGGACTGTGGAAACCCGGTGATTACAACTCGATTTTATTTCATTTCAGTGTAATGGATATATTTCTTCCGTTTTGTTATCATTCTTAAATTAATTCTCTAATAAAATAAATACAAAGCGTTTCGAAAATAGTAAAACTTATATTCTTAGTGAGCAAAAAACAGATGTTAAAAATAATTATTATCTTTAAAACTTTAAAAAAAAATTTTAAATCACGTAAAAATTTTAATGCGATAAAAAATTATAAAAAAAGAATATAAACGTGTTATAAAGAAAATCAGAAATTTTAGATAATAACTTAAACAATAATAATTGGCTAGTTTATTAAGCGCCATTTTTGTGAGAAATCACCTCAAGGGCGCTGTGCATTCAATATTCTTATTAATTCCAGTCCCAATTTATCAACAAAAGATCTGAGAACAATGATTATTCAAGAAACGATATTAAATTTATATGTAGGTAAATTATTGGACTCCATTTGTCTTGCAGCTACAAAGCGCATGGACGGTTGGAATTTCAACTTTACCAACGTACAAGTTAAATTTTAACTATTTTACTTATAACGCGATAGTAATGGCATAATATTTCTACTGATAGCAGAGAGAGTTTAGAATCCAGATCGTCTTTCAGCTACAGAGCGCATGGATGACTATTGGAATGCCAGCTTATTAATTTTTGATGAAATTTTCTCCATTGGCATATTTTTAACAGAAGAAAATGCTCTAAACATATATATGAGTACTGTAATAATAACATACGTATTTGGTCCTACAATCTTTTTTACTATGACAGATTGTACATTCATCGGCGTTTTGTATTAGGGCATTTTGGAAGTGGTGATTTTGATTATCATCGACACCATTTTATTACAATTTTTTGAGAGTTTCTCGACGGAGTCGATTTTTTATCTTTTCTAGTCTTCAAATGTTCTTCAAGAAGCAAAAGACCAAAATTTCGGAAAAAATCTCTTCAGCACATTTTGTTTCCATAATATGTATATTTGTATAATCATGGCAGGAGAAAAATACTGCAAGTGATTAGCCACTGATTTTGGGAATTTCTAGACACAATCATACTTTCTACATCATATTTATGTAACTTACCTACAGCTCATCAAACATTTCATCTTTAGATCTACCCACATTTTTGAATCGAGTCGGAAGATAAAGTCTGTTGCTAACATGATTATTTTAATCACTCTTTAATCGAAGTTTGTAAAAGTCACAATTGTTTGTATAACTTTTTATTTACAAATAAGGTTCGGTACAGAAATTGAATAATAAATTAACACACGATATGATATACAAAGATTTTAACAAGTAAGTACCACAGATTGCTGATCACTGACTTAAGGACTTGGGACAATTGATTTATGGCTCTAGGTCCGACGCCGATGGTAACTGGCCGAATTCACACGTGTTTCCTCTGTGCGGTCGAAGCACACTCACTTTGCTCGGTACCGTTGTATTTGGCAAAACTACTGCCCGGTACACAAGGCAGGGGACAAGGGGTCGGGTAACGAAGGATTCCGATTTTGTCTTTATCTTCCAGCAGTTCCAAATAAGGAAAGCAACCGGTAGACTAGAGGACTATCGACAGATAGTCGTTCGGAGAGAGCTTAGGTGTCGCCTTGAACCAGAACGTACCAGATAAGGTAAGCAGACTGATTGCTAGGCTGAGCCGTAAGCAGGGAGGAGGATCGGACCAGAAAGTACCAGATAAGGTAAGCAGAATGATCGCTGATCGCCGTCGCCGGGAACTCTGTCTGTCCTAAGGGCTGTTGGGCCTTATAAGGGGTAGTTTTGGGGTGGGGATGACCGATTTGCCCTTGATAAGGTGTCAGCGCTGACGTATGGTAGACTCCAAGTGATGTATCTGGAGCAGATGAGTCGGCAACTTCATAGCTCGTCGGGCCATGGCGTCTAAGTATCACATAAGGGCCGTCGCGACGAGGTGCTAGCTTTGCGCAAAAATCCTTTATTGGCGTTGCTCAGCGCATGGGTTTGAATTAAGACGTAATCTCCAGCGTTGTATTGCGGGTCTGGACGGCGCTTGTTGTCTGCACACGCCTTTATTTTATCTTGTCTGTCATCGTTGTGGTTGCGTACCCTGCGCAAAGTATCAGCAAGGCGGATAAGATGTGGCGTTATTTCTGGGACGAAGTTTTCCGATAGCACGATGCTTCTTAGATCTCGGTCCACGTCGTCTGCAGATCTTAACTCTCTCCCAAAGGTAAGATATGCTGCGGTAAACCCAGTGCTTTGGCAGAAGGCAGTATTCATAGCGAATCTAATGGCTGGTAAGGTATTTGGCCATTCCGTGTGATCGCCTTGTACTAGAATAGCGAGTTGTGGCTTTAGATCTCTATTCTTTCTTTCGACTGGATTTGTTTCCGGGTGGTACGATGGTGTAAATCCATGCTTAATTCCAAGGCAGTATGTCACTTGTTGCATAACTGCGCTAACAAATTGTGTGCCATTATCGCTGATGAAGCGTCGGGGGGTCCCGTAACGCAAGCATCTCATCAATCAGCACGCGGGAGCAGGCTTCAGCTGTGGCATTTTCCAAAGCAAATAGTTCAATCCATCGGGTTGCGGTGTCTTCAACGATAAAGATCCACTTCTTGTTATCTTCGGACGCTGGGAGCGGCCCGAACAAATCAAATGCAACTGACTCGAATCGTTGCTTACTAACGGCGGTTTGTAGAAAGCCGGCAGGTTTCAGATTAGAAGGTTTATACCTTTGGCATTCTAGGCACTTCTTTATGTGATTGATTATGTACGCACGCATGTTTTTCCAGTAATATCGGCTGGCTATTCGACGAATTGTGCGTTACTCCGTAGTGTCCAGCTGTCGGAGCGTCGTGATAAGTGGCTAGTACACGGGCTCGCTCGTGTTCAGGTACGACAAGCTGGGCGTCGTCGTCTTCTACATCTGGGGCATAGCGGTATAGGACCCCGTTCATCATTAAATATCCCTTATTAGTCCAGTAGCTGACATTTTCGTTTGGGTGAGGTTCTTCAAAGCAATTGATAATATCCTTTATCGTACTGTCTTTCAATTGCTCATTGCGAATCTCGTCCGCTGTGCGTGATGGGACGTCCACAGTCACGGTGCAGACTGCGCATATAGTAGCGGGCTCCTCTAGTAGAGGTGGTCTAGACAAGGTGTCTGCTACTAGATTAGTGCGGCCAGGTGTGTATCTTATCTTCAAATTATATGGTTGGAGCTGAAGGGCCCATCTTGCGAGGCGTCCTGTTGGCGATTTTAATGACATTAACCACCTGAGGGCCTGGTGGTCGGTGACCACGTTAACTTCAGTCCCTTCGATGTACCCTCTGAACTTTGCTACTGCCCAAACTACGGCTAGGGCTTCTCGTTCTGTACAGGAATAGTTCCTTTCTGCTGGCGTGAGTAGTCGGCTGGCATACTCAACTGGGTGTTCTTCCGGGCCCTCCCCCTGGACCAAAACACCTCCGAGTGCGTAATTACTAGCATCTGTTTTCAGAGTGTAGGGTTTTGAGTCGTCTGCTTGCTGCAAAATTGGTGCAGTCGTTTAGAAGTCTTTTAAGGGTCGTAAAGGCTTCCTGTTGGGCAAATTCCCATTTCCATTCTATATTTTTCTTCGTTAATTCACTTAACGGCTTCGCAACATTAGCACTGGGGAACAAATCTCCTATACCAGGAGCATGTTTGGAGAAATGTCTGCAGCTGTTTCACATTTCTGGGTTCCCTCATATCTGCAATGGCGGATATTTTATCCGGGTCGGTACTGATACCTTCCGTTGTTATGACGTGTCCCCCAAGTATTTTATTTTGGGGCAGCAGAAATGGCATTTTTTTTGCGGTTTAATTTTTAATTTATATTCTTTCAGCTTCACAAATACTTTTTTCCAGGTCAACCAGATGACTGTCAAAAGATTCCGAGAGTACAATGATGTCATCTAGGTACGCCAATATTTGTACCGGATGAAGTTCTATGCGGAACCGATCGATTAATCGTTGGAATGTAGCAGGAGCATTGCGCAACCCAAACGCCATTTTTGTGAACCGGTAGAGACCAAACGGCGTAATAAAGGCAGTCTTGTCTCTATCGTTTTCATGTACATCTATCTGCCAGTAGCCAGCGCGCAGATCGATTGTAGACATGTACTTTGTTTGTTTCGCAGAGTGTAGAAGGTCGTCCATCCTCGGTAAGGGGTATGCATCGGGAACTGAGATAGCATTCAACTGGCGGTAGTCGATGCACACTCGTCTGCTTCCATCCTTTTTGGGTACCATTACCACGGGTGCTGCCCATGGTGAGTCTGTCGCTTCTACTACTCCTTGAGCCATCATTTCTTCAACCTCGGAACGGAGCTCCATCTGACGTAACGGGGATAGCCGGTAGGGTGCTACCGCTATAGGAGGGTGGCCATTCGTCTCGATGCGGTGTACGATCTTGGAGGTTGATGACAGTTTAGCCGAGAATATAGGAGAATGCTTATTTAAGAGGTCGTTAAGCATCTCTCTTTCTCCAGGCGTGAGGTGACTGGCTTCGTCCTCGCGAAGCTGGACATCTTCGGCTTCTACGTAATGTAGTTCTACTGTTGATACCTTTCGAGGTGAGTGGGAGAATAGTTGGTAAGATCGTGCCATAACTTCCACTAACTCCTCATCCTCTAGAGCCTCAAAAAAAAAATATATTATTCATTATTTTTCATCTTTGTCTTTGTCAATGGGTGTTCGTGGCCTGGAGACAGTGTCATGGGGCTTAAAGGGGGTGGCGGTCCATACACATCCCACTCTTTAGTCGCTTCTGGTGTACCCGAGATAGGACTGAGCATCGGGGGCACTTGGAATACTTTCATTGGTGTCCTTGCGGTTTTGTCGTCCATGGGGCACATTTGGGTCATCCTTTTATCGGCTTCCATGTCGAGGAGGTAATTTACTGATGGATCGTCAGCAAACGACCAAGCTCGTTGTGGCAGGTTTAGGACCAACCCCGCGTCTTCTATGAAATCGACCCCTAGAAGGGTGCGGTTGTCCTCACAAACCTGGGAGGGGAGGGTGATGAATTCTGTCGAGATTCGGCGTCCTTTCAGCTCGACATGTGCTTTCACCGTCTCCACCTTTTGTTCTTTGTTGATTCCATCAGCTAGCACGATATTCATCAGCCTAGTTTCGAATAAATACCCCTTTTCCAATAGGCGTTTATACAGATGTGAGGATGCTACACTCAGTCTGGCGCCTGTATCTATGTGTGCCGTACCAGTGATGTCCCCAATTTTTATTGTAAGCACCGGTCGCGCACGTGCAGAGCTTGCTGCGTTTATGGAACAAAAGTCCACATTGCCGGTGTAGGGGCCAGGCTGCGTCTTCGCGCATACAGGACACTTGCTGCGAATTACTCCAGGTTTTCCACAACCGTAGCATGCAAATTTCGGCATGCCGTTATTGATTGGCACAGTCGGAGGGAGGTTCGGCTTATATTGAGGCCCTCTATATGCCTTAGCTTCCTTTTGTTTGCTGCGGCACTCGTTAACTTTGTGGCCAAAGCGATGGCAAAAGATACACCTATTCTCACGTTTCTTCCTTTCTATGCTAGGATCTTCTCTGCGAGCTGGGCGGTCTCCATTGTTATCCTTTTTACTGTATTTTGCATTTTCATGCAACGAGAAATGCGGCGTGCTTTCCTGGATGCCTTCTTCAATTTCGCGCGCTTTTCTTAGCAGCTCCGTGAAAGTTTTCACGGATTCACGTGGCATCCCTTCTCTTATCCGCTGGTGTAGCAGTCCATAGATAAAATCTATTTGAACAGTTTCAGGGTGCGATGGCGAAGGCAATTGTGCCAATCGCATCCTCTGTTTATTTATGAATACGTCCGTTGAGGTGGACATATCCTGTGTGTGACCAAAGATTTCCTTATAAATTTTATAAGCTGGCTTCTTGGGCGCGAAGGCGTGCCTTAAGAGGTTTGAGGCTTCTCCCAAGAATTCACGCCTTCTTTGATGCCGAGCCACCATATTGCAGCTTCGTCGGTTAGTAAAAGGGCTAACCCTTTCAAAGCGTCTTTGTCTTCTATTTTCTCCGCACTTATGAAGATGGACGCTGTTGCAATGAACGCTTCCACCACGTTCCGATCGCGCGTGCCATCATATCGTGCTGTGCACGTTGTTAGTGAACCACTTTTATTATACCCTCCGGTGGGCATATTTTTAATCAGTTTGAGCAATTCGGAAAACTGTTCATTCGTAAAGTTCATTGCTCCGTTTTCCTGCATTTTGAAGCGCGGGCTTCGACGGAGAGACGAAATTTTAACGATTACACAAACACTGAGTTTATTTTGTAGTCCTTTGTAGCACTTATATCCACGGGCATGATCAAATCGCGCACTGAATTTACTTCAAGTTCTGGCCACTAAGTTGGGCGCCACTGTAAAAGTCACAAATTTGATTTATGGCTCTAGGTCCGACGCCGATGGTAACTGGCCGAATTCACACGTGTTTCCTCTGTGCGGTCGAAGCACACTCACTTTGCTCGGTACCGTTGTATTGGCAAAACTACTGCCCGGTACACAAGGCAGGGGACAGGGTCGGGTAACGAAGGATTCCGACTTGTCTTTATCTTCCAGCAGTTCCAAACTGGACCGTTTTGGGCGTTTAGAGTAGTTCACTTTTGTCATATTTTACGTTGCACTCTGTCGCTATACAAATTTTACACAGAACAGGGGTCGCGTTGTTGATGCACATAGGGGTTGGAATGACATTACAGTATTCACTTTTCTCTCTATATCACGCATGCGCCTCGCTACACACTACAGCTGGAACACCTTTTTATACCATGGCATGGCCGATGATAATATCATCTCGATAGTGGCAGTATTTTTCAACATCAATGGAAAACAATTTAGTATAGGTTCGATTTTCCAACGCGTTGCTTGTCGAGAGTAACAAAATACAGTGAAAACGTTTAAAGCCATCTACAGTTTTGTGATAAACCTACAATATTGTATTAACAATACATAGAAATTGAGGTTAGGTTTAGGTTAGATAAGGAAACAAAACTCTGGAAAAAAAAATACTGGAAAAATATTGTGATATTTATTTATTATTTTGATATTATTTAGAAAGTCAGTGCTTTATTCCGGTGAGTACTAAAACCAGTTTTTTAATGATTTTTATTTTATTGTGTTGGTTTTGGTCAGTTATTAAACACATTCCATTTATTGTACTTGTACACACTGCGTAGTGTATTGTGATTATTTGTTGTAAACATTTAAATAAGGAAATTAAATCAGCAGTATAATCATATTTATCAAAATGTAATTGAGGATATTATTCAATCGGCCTACATTTTAATTTAATTTTGGTTCTATTCAAGTGTTTGTAGTTACAAAATTGTACACTGAAATGTTAAAGATTTTTTATATTTAATAACAAATAAACTATGTAGCATTTTGATGAATAATGCAATATACTAAATATAAAATGAACAGTTCTTTTTGATCATAATAAAAAAAAAAAACTTGTTGGGATTTATGTAATTTGTTTTTAATATACAGCATACTTTTTCTTTAGGTACAGCATTAAACCGGATATATTATTTTTTATTAAAATATTATTTGATAATAATTTAACGAGATTTAAGTATTTTAATTTTACAGGAAGTAAACAATATACACAAGCAAAACAAACCATGGAAATATTGAGTCTACAAATAATAAATATCAATGATAAATATATCAATTTTAAACTAGTTTGAATATAAATTTTCATTTAGCGTATCCCTGATTCTTTAGACTCATTTAAAGTTTCATACCTTGAATCCCTTGAATTTAGAAGAACTATATGATCAGAGTTTGCTTTATAAAATTGTAAATAACAAATTTGACTCACCAGAATCCAATTAATCTTCTCTTTCCGTGTCCTATCCAGACCAACTTTTGAGGGGGGGGAACTTTTAAATTTTTTCAATTTACTAAAGATAAATCAAATACCCGAAAAAATTTCTACGATTCTCGAATTTGTAAGGCGTTTGATGATAAATTTAATAGCTTAGATATGTTTAACAACCCATATAACAAATTATAAAGGGAACTCAAAACTTGCAGACTTTAGGATGATAAATATTGTTTACATTATAAGTAGATTCTTATAAAACTGGTTTAAAATTACTTGCGGATACATTTAATTGGATGGCAGGTTAATGTACTGTTAATTATTCAATTTTAATTATATAATGTTTTACCTGTACATCTGTTTGTATCCAATTAAAATAAATTAAAATAATAGTTTTTGTTAGACGGCTTCAAACCAAATTGGACTAAAATGTCAGTTATAAATTTTATGTTCCATTTTTCTTCCCTGTTTTCCACGTTGCTCTACTCCGAGGATAGAGTGTGTATTTTTTTAAAACCGTTTATTCATTTGAATAAAAAATAAAAATTTTTAAAATATTAATTATTATGTGAAATAATAAGGGGTACAAAATACATCCCTAAT
>JAGVSP010006723.1:0-14065 GCA_022494985.1 Micrasema minimum
TGATATTAAAATCCCAATTCCTACGACAACCTTTTTAGGAAATACCCTTGGCGAACACCATTTTGAATTTTATCAAAGCTGAAAAATAATTTAAACATTTTAGTTTAAAATTAATTAATTATGAAATTATGTAGGGATGTAAGGAGTAAGTGTAATATCCCTACGCTACGGGTTGAAATATAAGCGAGATTATCGTCATTGACGATGCAAAACTTCGGTTTTATTTAAAAAAGGACACCTACATGCATTATTAATGAATTAATTATGGCAACAGTGCCAGTGTTACAAAACTTAACGATTTTTCTTTGTTTTTAAAATTTTTCACGAGGCACTGGGTTGGTACACCAATTTCAATGTAAAATTATAATTTATTACATGACTCCAATATGCAGTCTTACGATTCAGTGCCAGTCCAAGGTATCACACATGACATATGAAATATATAAAAGTTAATAATCACATTTAAATACATATTTCACATTGACATAATATGACTTTAGGTTTGTCAACGCCTACAGCTGATTAGGAATTATTTATCGAATTTTTTAAAATTTGAAATTACGTATAATTTATTGATTTCACTTATCTCGCCTAGACTAAACATTGTATTTTTTCTAACTTAAATATAAAAAAGGCTGACAATAACGACATTCCTCAAATTCCTCTGACGTCCCTTGCTAATAAATAATTAATATACGCGAGCCTAGCAATAAAAAAATAATAATTTTACGAGCGTTTCGTGCGTGAGAGATGTTAAGGATCAGCAGAAACATATTCTTTTATGCAAATTTTTCATACGGTTCGCTAAAATAACCTTTGAAAATAATTAAAATTGATACAATGAAAAAAAAACACTCAATCCCTAAGGGTTGTAAAAAAAATACTAAATTACTTGTGGCCTAATTTTTCTTGTGGAATAATGACTTATTTAAAGAATACTTGCGGTGTTAATATTTCGGAGTTATTATATCCTACTGTAAAAGAAATAAACAGGTATTGGAAAAATTGGTTATTAGTCAGATAAGGAGTTTTTAGCCTACGTATTTATTTTTTTATTTTAACGCCTAAGGGGCTTTTACATAAACATTTTTAAATGTTAAATGAGATGAAATCCAGACACTGCTCCCTAAAATGAACTAGATTAGTGTTGAAAACATCAATATTATTAGCATACTTGTTTGTCAGTGCGTGCATTCGTCGTTTAGATGAGTTTGCACTGTAATTTGTCGATGATTGGCTGCAGTAAAATAGTGCATTACTACGGGTATAATAATTATAAGGTATAAATTAATGATATTTTTTTAAATTTTATTTTTTAATTTTCATTTTTTTTTTTATTAAAAAGAAACATTTGAGTTCTTATGATATACTCAAATATTTCCTTTTCAGGCTGCTTTCAAATAGTCGGAAATAACTTTGTCAGAAAGCAGGAAACAAGTTGTGCTGGAGTGGGATTCGAACCTAGAGATTCTAATCCGGAATCCCCGAATCTACCACTAGACCACAACCCGTTGTTTGTTGATAACGTTACACAATTCACAAAATGATTTACAAATCAATGATTTACAAAAAAATGTATAATGCACCTGCTTTATTGTATTTTACCTACAACTTTATAAATTATTTGTGTATCAATCGACATCGGGTGCTTTGCCATTTATAAAATAGAATAGAATATTTTTAATATTGCCCAGTACCAATATTTTATTTCCTATTAAAATGATCAAGACACATCGCATTTGGTTGGCCATGCAGAGCCCTTTGCACCATTAGATACTAATAAGGAAAAAATATATTAGGGTACCTAAATCTGATTTAAACTCGTCTGATTTTAAGTAGCGAGGAAGATATATTATAAAACATAATAGCCTCACATTTTGATAAATAACGAGAATTGATATTATTTTCATAAGACTCTATTCAGCGCTTTTTCTAAAAAAACATAAGCAAAAAACATAAAGAATGTCGAGTTTGACATTGATACATGTTTTTTCCGAATTAGTTTATTAAAGAAAATATTGGTTACTTAATAAGAATTAAGTTAAATAACAATACAAAAAAAACTTTTCTAAGTATTATACGTCGAGTCACGGCATCGTGGGAGGGCTTAGTAATGTTATATTAAAAAAAACCTTAGGAAATCATATTTTGTTTCCATACCAAATGGTTGATAAGAAATGAGGACTTCTTTTACCAAACTAACTCTAACAACCCCTGGAACGATATTTAAAACAGAAATTTCGCCATTTCGCTACATACAGATATACACAAGCGCTGATAATTGGCAGATATAAATATCAACAACTAGGCAGAACGGGGAATGTTGTAAGTGGTCACTTAATCCAGCAATGACAGGTCATAAGCCTTGTAAACGCCTAGATTTCCATATTTCCTTACAAACTTCTCATTTCAGTTGAGATGTTCATTGTAATTGAATGCAAGCCCGTTATGGGTAAAATCCAGAATTTGTTTACAAGCATTTGTACTACTTTTCCTTATCCTCTCCCATTGGTGCATAGGGCGGCACTGCTTTGGTACACCAAATGCAGTGTTTCTTGATGATTTTCTTACATGAAGGTAGGATGATAAATCTTACGCTTCAGTACGACACGTGAAATCTTAATATGAAAATCACGTGTAAATAAATATTTCATGTTGACCCCCTACGGGAACCGAACCCGCGACCTCAGGCACGGTAGCCAAATACGCTACCACTATGCTACGAGGCAGACCACTATGCCACTCATAATACCTAAATATTATTGGCCGAAAAAGTAAATACCACAAATCATTCACAAGAACTTGTTGCTCAATTGATAAACCTTATGAATTTGCTGGTTATGAAAATGTCGAAAACATGAGATGTGGTAAATTACCAACTGTCAACTATTTAATTTGTTTTATGGCTCTTAAAATGGTTTTCTCAAAATATTATTCCGAGAACTTGAAAATCTGATCAAAATAATTTGCAAATTGAAAGGTCGGTACGGTTTAATAATTCTATTTGGTATTTGATATTACGATCAGGGCGTTTAATGAATATATAGGTATAAATAGGTACTGTAAGTTTGTTAGTTTCTTCACTTTATCACATTCGTTTCATTTCAAAAAAGATAACAAAATGGTTGAATAAATTAATTGGTCCCAAGTTGTGCTTATAAGAAATACCGAGTAATCTTCGGTCGCAAATCAAAAGCGGAAACATTATTTGAATCATGCCCCTTTCTCCGAGTTTGACTAATCTTTCAAAGCTTACAAACAAAACCAGGAAAACGTGTAGAAAAATGTATCATTTATTTTAAAATTGAACTAACTAACTAAGTATTCGGCAGTTGAATTTAAGCTTTGCACATGAAATATGTTTTATTGAATTATTTGCGATTTTGTTTATATTTTGTAGTATTGGAAATCAAGTAAATGCTTCTAATGTAAACAAAATGATTGAAATGAATTAGATTAATATAATATTAGCAATATTATGACTTCATTCGTTTAGTTCAGTATTTAATTACTCTGATGTGGACCCTGGGCTCAAAAAAAATCTGACCACATTGAATATATGAATATGACAATCCACATACCTCTTCTAATTGAAGTATTTCCGGTACTGGTAGCTTTTATGAACAAAATACTACAATTTCAATATTTTATTATCTTTGTATTTGCAAATAAAGCTGTTGTCATGCTTTTTTTAAACAATAGCTTATGCCACGCCTGTAAAAGTTTTCCATCGAACCAACAATTTTAATTAAATTATAGACATAAACTGTAGACTATAATGGATACAAAATCGTTGACCAAATCAGAAATCAATGAACAATTTCACAGGTCAAGAAGCTTCTCTATTCATAGTTAGGAGCCTTTGGTATTCATTAGAAAACGTAATAAAAAATCCATACAGACACCGTTAAAATTATGTAATAACGAAACAGTTAATAGAGAACGAAATAAAATAGTTTATCCAGTGTTTAATAATTGTATCGGAAATGATTTATTTAAAACATCCAAATTTACAAACTAACATACTTTCAGATGGTCATGAAGAGCTTTACCCTCCTTGACGATGGCATACCGCCTATTTAGATCTTGAGATAAGTTCAAAATTTACAAAAAAGCAGAGAATTTACGTTTAAAGTTTTATAATAAATAAATACAATTTTGGCGTATTTCACAGCTACATAAATGGACGCCTTTTATGAAAATATGCCAAATTTGAAATATATTTAAGCCGAACCAGATGTGAACGTCTGTAATAAAATTAATTAACTCAAACCATTGGTTTTCAGAATTCATTTTATCGGTCCTACAAGTAGAAGTATCGTTCAGCTAGCTGAACTCGTTTGATAAAAAATATTCGAAAAAGGAACGAAAATTTTATTTGTTTTTGGATCAAAACAGGACACAGCAATTACCCGCGATCAATCACCATGATTGCAGGCCAAATATGATATCAGATATCTGAGCAATCTCGTATTTGATATCGTATTAAAACAGCTTTGGTTGATGTACATAAGTACATTAATAAACTGTATTAATACTAAGCCTATTGTATAACCCTTTGCAACTGTTTTAATGTGAGCTTAATTCTCCACAAAATATGGCAAACGCACGAACACGCTACTGTAACATTATATTCGAAGGCATGACCGAGCGGGTATCTTTTTCAAAGTGTAGGCTTTCAGGATTTTCCCCCTTTTCTATGCTGATTGGCATAGCGTCTCAAACAAAAGTTTGCTAAAAATTAAAGAAAGGTATTTCATATCTTTAATTCTTTGAAAGAAATATCAATGCACGGAAGAACGAAAATAAATATCACGTATGATGCGAAATTCTAAATGAAAGTATCAACAAATTTAGCGATAGATTAAATACTGAATTAAGTAAGTAAACGAAACTCCATAATTTTATCCTACGTTTTAAATCCTTATACTCTTCATCCCAGAGTCCGATAACGTCTCGTTAACGACTCAGACATACATAAAAATCAGTGAGTGGTTTTTTAAGACAAATTTTTGGTAACAAATTCCCATTTTTGTGGTTCGCAAACGAAATTTAAATTACGTAAATTAATCTTCAAATTTGAAATTTTTATTTGTTACACAGCCCCGTTTAAGAATGAATAATATAGTGAATCAAAACAGAAACCCTGAATGCTAGTGGTTTTCGCTCTCAGATTAATGGTGCTATATTCTTTTACGGTTATGTTTTTTTTTCTATTTTCTACTCTTTGTAAATATGACCTATAGAAATCTCAGACAGAATTGCTTCCTACTTACAAAACAAACAAATAGCCTTTTCGCCTAATTTACAGGTCAGATAATAACCGTATCTCTGAATGGTTTTAAGCTAACACCTAGTGGATGCGACATAAAGCCTAAATCTGAAAATAATAAAAATTATTTGAATTAGGTATTACTTCTCACTCTTTTTTTCAGAACTTATCCGAAAGTAGAAAATCTTTTTACGATTTGGATTAGGTATCATTAACCATTGATCCTGTTATAAAGAAAACAATGAATCGAAAAAATTTCATATCGACAACTATTAATCGTAAGTTTATAACTTTAATCTTTAGGAAATACCCAAGTAAATATACTCGGGAACAAAAAAATCCAAGAAAAATATGCCAAACTTACCATAATTTATTTATGAACGATTTACCTAATACAGTGCCCTAGTGCGCTGCACAATTGGTCGAATAAAGAAAGTAGTAATATTTAATCAGTAAATAAACTATATAATTCATAAAGAGTAAGTAGCTTCAAATACCTAGGAAGCGAACAAATAGGAAACGGTAGATTTCAAGAAGAACTGGAGTGCGGCTTGGAATAGCGTGCGCCCGCATTCAAAAGTATCGAAAGACTGTTGGAGATCGGGAGGATTACCTCGGTTAAAACAAAATTCCGCCTTTATAACGCCTGCATCACAATGTTCTCACACTATGGCTGCAAATCATGGCCCCTACCAGGTCCCATAATAGCAGGAGTTTTAAGAATAGATGTCTTAGAAGAATATTAGGTGTGCGGTGGTTTGACTTGTAACGAACACAGAGGTGAGGCTACGGACGCAGCAACCCTGTACTAAAACAGTCATCACGGCGAAGGATTTGCTGGCTAGGCCATATACAACTATAGCCTCCCGAGACCTCACCAATAATAAAATCAGTAAATTACAAAATGTAAGAACGAACTTCTCGGTGTAAATTAAAAGTGGCACTATATAGATACTGATTTATCTTCATAAAGCAATCAAATTAAAACCCGTTGATTTGTAAGAATGGGATTTATTTTATTTTAGACGGTTTTTATAATTAATAAAAAATAGGAAGCTTGATAGTAATTTTTGCAGGGATGATAATAAATTTAATAACCATATTCCGACACGAGATACTCGTAAAAATACGATGACAAAGAAAATGACTGCCTCAAGCGAACACTGTGTTCATTATAAACAACTTATTTTGGTGTTGTAGTTCTTATAAGGATTATAAGTAACCAACTACCGACAAAGGTGTATTCACGAAAACAATTTAAGTCGTTGTTGTAATGTATTTTAACATAAGTATACTATAAAAATATAAGATATGTACTCAGAAAAATAAAGTAAACACATTTTTGCCAGTTCGATTTATCATCGCGATGAAAAGGGAGGTAAGTCCCACAATTGCATATTATTATTAATTTAATGTTTTTTTTTATCGCGAAGAGAAGTCGATTTTTAATTACGGTAAAAACTTTGAGTTCACCTAAGACTTACTTGAAAAGTAGGTGATTGGTAAAACAGTATACATGAATAAATAATTAAAACTTTCCATAAAAATGCCAATTTTCAATAAAAATCATTAATCCTGTGATGGAATACATTATTACAGTTTTATGTAAGATAAAATAATAAAAAAAAGAATTAATTTTTGTAGAAAAGTAAAATTTGAATATTTCTTAGCGTTGAATTAACTAGCAAATTCAGCATCGAATTATTTAGCGACATTTTCTCAATATTATTTTTAACGATTTGCTGGTCTCTTTGTTCCGATGTTCTTTACGGCAAAATGAACCCTCGATATGTACGTAATCTTTCAGGGGTTTATTTTTTTGTATTTTCTCTCCAGTCAGAAATCAACCTTTTTGGTGTAATTGAATAGCGGACTGCCAGCTATCCGATTTTTTTATGTTCAGCATAAAAAGACATGAACATTGACTCAACCAGCACTTTTCAACAAGATTTTCTAGATTTTTTTACCAATCTGCTTATTTTACACATCAAAATTTGACAGTATGGGTGCCTTAGAGCTCGTAAATGTGTTAATATCCTATCTATCCGTGTAAATGTATGATAAACCATAATATGAATGTAAATCTGCTTTTATAAATATACATAAAAGTAAATGTTAAAAACACATTTCAAATGTTAGAACATAAAAGGCGCGGTCTAGTAAAATTCAGAAAAGATATTGATAAAAAGGTTTAGAACAACTGCAGATGAAATAGATTTGTAATCGTAATTAATGTTTTATTATTATGAATACCTTGTTGATAAATCATGTGATAGAAGCCAACTTGAGTAATACCTCGGTATTTTAAACACAAAACAAACATGTATTCATGTGTGCTTTGAGATTTCTTAGAGCGTGTCATGTTTAAACAATAATAAATTACAAAGAATAATCTGCGGCTGTTTCTCGTTTTAGAGGTCCGATTTTTTCATCCTGTGTGTGCGAAATCTACGGAGAATTTATGTGTTAGCGTGCGGTATGAAGTTGGCGGTTCATATTTGATGGAGAGAAGCTCCTAGGCACACTTTAGTTGGGAAAATTCCCGGACTGGCGGTAAATTTTACTCTCCGCCATAAATCGCGGCTAAACGTAATACTAAAACACGTGCATTATGTACCAATTCAAGAATCTGCCTAAATAAAATTTAAGTGGAGATTTGAAGCTATCTAAAATTTTTACCTCTTAAATATCATTATCATACCGTGCTATTGATTTCATTATTTAATTTCAAACATTTAATGTATCACCAAAGTATTAATTTATTGATTTTCACATGCTATTCTCTCAAAACGATGTTTCAAAAAACATTTTTAACGTGTTCGTGAATTTAAGGATTTATGTATAATTCATGGGTATATGTTAATTTTATTTAGCGATAAAATACAATATTGTTTAGCGATAAAATACCTTTTTAACCAAAATATCAATTTAAACCTACATACAGATATAACATGATTTCACATGCGCTTTGTTAAGCTATAAACGTATTTTTATAGGTATAGCTATTGCAACTTTCAACCACAATTCTATTCAGTTCATTTCAAACTTATTAGATTTCAGATAGTGGTTTTTTCTGGGTTATTATGCCGTGTTTGTGGGCTTTGCGTTGCCGACGTTTCGGAGCACATTGCAGTGTCCATCTTCAGGGCTGAATGTATGAGTGTAGTTTTTGGTGTGTTTAATTGTGAGGAATTTGTACCGTGTCGCAGTCGGGCAATGTATGTGGTTAAGTGTGTGGAGTTTGTACCGTGGGCTTTGGAAGCACCGGGTACCATGAGGTTCGTAGTCGTAACCCATCGTCCCTGTTTATGTTATTAGGATGCTTGTATATTTCTATGGCTTCCTTTATTAAACGCGCTTGATGATTTTTGGGCTTTCCAAGGACATTTGGCTCAAAAGAGAAATTATGCCCTGTTTCTATGTAGTGCTCTGCAAGAGCTGATTTATCCGGGTAGCCCAACTTGCATGCACTCTTGTGCTCTTTTATTCTTGTCATTATGTTTCTGGCAGTCTGCCCTATGTAGACTGTTTCACAGCTTTTGCAATTTAATTTATATACTCCATCTGTTTCAAGTGGGTCCCGATCTTTTACTGATTTTAGTAAGTTTCTTACTTTTGAGGTCGTCGTACCGAACACTGTCCTTATGTCCCGTTTCTTAAGCGTTTTTGCAATTCTATCCGTGACATTTTTGACATAGGGAAGGAACGGATGCTAATACGGATAAAAGAATAGCGTTCCTTCCCTATGTCAAAAATGTCACGGATAGAATTGCAAAAACGCTTAAGAAACGGGACATAAGGACAGTGTTCGGTACGACCTCAAAAGTAAGAAACTTACTAAAATCAGTAAAAGATCGGGACCCACTTGAAACAGATGGAGTATATAAATTAAATTGCAAAAGCTGTGAAACAGTCTACATAGGGCAGACTGCCAGAAACATAATGACAAGAATAAAAGAGCACAAGAGTGCATGCAAGTTGGGCTACCCGGATAAATCAGCTCTTGCAGAGCACTACATAGAAACAGGGCATAATTTCTCTTTTGAGCCAAATGTCCTTGGAAAGCCCAAAAATCATCAAGCGCGTTTAATAAAGGAAGCCATAGAAATATACAAGCATCCTAATAACATAAACAGGGACGATGGGTTACGACTACGAACCTCATGGTACCCGGTGCTTCCAAAGCCCACGGTACAAACTCCACACACTTAACCACATACATTGCCCGACTGCGACACGGTACAAATTCCTCACAATTAAACACACCAAAAACTACACTCATACATTCAGCCCTGAAGATGGACACTGCAATGTGCTCCGAAACGTCGGCAACGCAAAGCCCACAAACACGGCATAATAACCCAGAAAACCACTATCTGTATTCTGAAGGCCGTGAAAACCTACGAACCTTGATTATTAGATTTCGTACAGCTTAAAATTTTTTCAGTTTCTTCAGTTTAAAATTATTATTTTTACGTTCTTAAAAATAAATACCTACTTATATCTACCAGATAAGAGATAATAATAAATTTTACTCTTCTTATTAATAATTTAATAGCACTCAGCACATCCAAATACGAAAGGTATTAAGATTATAAATCATCGTAAATTAGCACCTTTTATAGATATAAGTCGTTATTACTTCTAAATGAGTAATAATGCTTGTTAATTGAGGCGAGCATAACTCATCAAAACCATATTCTTGCTTTAATGGCCAATTATTCATACGAGTTTCTAAACGGATAACTGAGAAATAACAAGGAATTTTAGTTTATTTAATGTGGAAATGCAAGATTATTAATTTGTGTTTTGAGCTATTTAAATTTTGAAATGAGTAAACAAATGTTAATTTTTGTTATTTCGTTTGGAAGGAAAGTTTCCCTAAAAAACCCTTTGTGAAAATGAATTCACAAAAATAATGGTCTATTTTGATTTATACATTTTAGCATAAAGAGATATGAAGCACTATGTCAATACCTATGTAAATGTAATATTTTATGATAAATCGCATTCAAATAGATACTTGGAACAATTTTTAAAACTAAAATTTAGTGTTACATCGTCATCATCATCATTGTACCATATCCGCTCCATATGTGGAGCATATGGACTATTAAAACTGCGTCCAAACCAAGCGATCGGCCGTCAGTTCCCGCGCATCCTCCCAGGTCAGGTCCACGTCCCGCAGTTCTGACGCAAACTGCCGACGGATTGTCAACAGCGGACGTCCAGTACGCCGGAAACCTGATGCCTGGTAAAATAGGCAAGCTTGGTTAAGGCTCTCGGGAGGCATACGTAGTATGTGGCGTAGCCAGCCGAAATGCCTACGCCGGACGACAGTAGATACTAAGGGTTGCTGCGTCCGTCGCCTCACTTCTATGTTTCTTATAAAGTTAAACCACCGCTAACCTAATAATCTTCTAAGGACCTATTCTCAAAACTTAGGAGCCCGCTATTTTGGGCCCTGGTTAGGAGCCATGATTCGCAACCATAGAGGAGAACAGGTATGATGTGGGAATTATAAAGACGGGATTTTGTTTTAACCGAGTAAACATCCGATCTCCAGACAGCTTTCATTCTGTTGAATGCGGGCGCCCGCTACTCCAAGCCGCACTCTCAGTTTTCTGTCTTGTGTTTTAGTGTTACAACAAACAGATTTTTTTTTTCTTTTATTGAGAATGTAGAAAAGTGGCTAATTTTGTAAAATTTCGCTTCGGTTCTCTTTATCGCTGATGTGCAATTTGTCCCGTGTTGAAATGAGTGGAATATTATTAATTTCAAGAAAATTCAAATGACGTCACCTTTTCATCCCTCAATTCCTTTTGAAAACGGTTTTCTCGATCCTCTTGAAACTTGAGACGTGTCCCCTCAAGTTTGCCGAGACCCGGTCGTCATCCGCTATGTAAAATCTGACTACGTCGACTCCAAATATTTGCCATTGTGAGTCTCTACACCACGTGCCACTTTTCAGAGTAAAAGAGAGACGAGAAGAAACGATAAGAGACGAAGAAACGGGAAGAAGGAATAGTGGGGAATCGCGGTGAATCGAGGAGAATCGAAAGGAGACGAGAAATGTAAACAGATTCCTTGCTTTTATGCGGTGAGATTTCATTTCGATGTTTGATTTGTTTGGCGAATACGTCAGATTGACTCCAGAATATCATCTATGGATTTCCTTTGTTCTATGTTACATTTTCATACAAGTTGTTATTGTATCTCCTTCAAAATACAACGGCGATATTATTTAAGCGGGATTAATTATAAGGGATAATGGTGAAATATTGTAGTTGGCGGATTAAAATTTACTTTAATTAAATATTATATCAGATTGACCGAGAAGCGAACATTAATTTTACGGGATGTTAGGGCATATTAGCTAGCAAAAACAAATGCTTTCATAGCCCCTATCACTGTCTCGGCTCTAAGATTGTCATAAACACATTCACTCCAACCTGCTCAAGGAGCTGGCCCAAATTTACAGTGATAGAGATATTAGTAATTCTACCCCTTTTTTACTAGTTAGTTACAAACCACCACCCGCCCAACCGCAGCCTCCCGCCCGCCCCCCGTCAACCACGCCTAGAGAAGACGCGGCAGCAACCTCGGCCGAGTCCAAACCACAACCTACAATATTCAACCAGTCATCCTATCTGGCGGACCTATTTCATGCGTCCCCTGCCGCACCCTATCCACATCCTAACCAAAACAAGTCTCAGTCACGCAAAGAAATGAGAAAGAAGGACTCCGGCAAGGAACACCCCCGCCAGTCCCCAGAAATGTCCCCCAGGCAATGAAAGCATTTGGTCGCGTATTTAACCTTCTTTTCTTCCGCTTTTTCCAGTTAAAACTGAATCTATTCAATTTCGCGGATTAGCTATAAAAAATCGGTAGAGTTGTGCTGGACTGAAAAAAGACTCAATAGTCTTTAAAACAGTCTAGGGAAAGGGTGGGGCTTTCACTGTAGCAAAAACAAGTTAGAAACACTATTATTTCTTAGTAGGGGTGCTGTTGAATCAAAAGCCTTTAAAATTTTAATAACAAACAAGTATCTCAAATGCACGAAAAATACTTACAAAAAACTCATGGTATATATTCTAAAACAATAAATAATTTTTATAAAATTTGTTTATATTGTACTCGTAAAGTAGAAAGAAAACAGAAAATTAATTTCTTCTGCTTTAATTCGAATTTTCATTGTTTTCTTTTTCGTTTGGAGTGTTTTTTCTCTAACATTTTGTAATATTTTCGTTGGTTTAATATGCTTTTGAGATTCATCCAATAGGCACTAAAACGCGCTTTTTACAATCTATGATATTAAATTCTCCGCATACAAGCAAGAAAGGATTTTAAATTACCCCCATACGACACACCTTTCGTATTGACATTTTTTTTAGAACGGATGTAGAAATTCAACTGTTTCAGGAAAATAAAAAAAATATTTTTATTTGTTATAGCGACAAATACTTATTAAAACAATGTAGGTACATTTTTCGACTGTAATAAAACAAAAATAATAGTAGGTAATAATAAATAAATAAAAATCAATATCTCGTAGTATTAGACAGTATCTTTAGAATTTACACTAGTAGTGCCAATTCATCAATTTTATATGGCTTTAAACGCGAATGTACACATAAGCCTACGAGCATATCTTTTGATTCAGATTATCCAAGTAAAAAAAGCTTATTTTTACATTCCTAATGTACCTAAATAATAATAAAATAAGCATCGATTCATCTCTGTAAAGATAAAAAAATCAAATATAAACCTACTCCCGTCATGGGATAAATCCAGATTTGTGTACAAGTAATTGAAACACACTCAAAATGTTGTAATTGATTTATTAAATAATATATATATACAATCAAACGACGCTATGAAGTTTCAGAAGTTATGTAAGAATGTGGATATAAAAAGAAAAATACAGACAGTTCTTAAGCGTTTTGAGTCTATTAACACAAGAAAAGAACGAATGAACCGTCAGAGAGAAGGGAAAGTAGGTCTGAAAATCCGTAAGTTTACAAAGCTGAAAGATTGCGCGTTTCCTACCCAGGCGTAAAGCGGAAGTCGGATATTATGGGATAAGTAAAAGGAAACCAGGAGGTCGGAAGAGGTAAGTGGAATCCTTGAGAATGGGTACCGAGTGCGGGGTACCAAGAGCAGTCAACATCTCGAGTGGAATCGCTCTCTGAAGTCACTCAGGGACAAATGAGCGGGAAGGATATCCGATGTATTTTTTAAACCTGTTATATTTTCTGCTTTCCTGGTTATACGACACGACGCGACAGGGTGTTTTATATAAAAGTGTATTAAAAAAATATGCACTTTTTAAAGCCACACACAACAGTCAGCTAAACAAAATGATGTTTTTTTTGCTAGTTTATAGTGAAATATTTTACACAAGTCCGTTTTTTTAATGCGGATCTTTGGTTGGTCCAACTACCTATAGGAAAAAATAACATCATAAAAAATTAATTGCAAACATCGTAAACCAATTTAGGCCTTAGTTTTTATGGATGTAATCGATAATCAACCAAGAAACATCGTTTGAGAAAGTCAGGAGAATATATATTATGTAATGTACATTGTAGCCTATACACATTTATTAACGTTACATACTGAAATATGTAATATCATCTTTGAATAACGTTATAAGTTTTTAAATCGTTATATTTACACGCAGAAGGTTTTTTTTTATCTAAAAAACAATTGAGGAAGTTTCAAAGGATTTTATATTCGCCCACTTTGAATAACAAGGAAATAAAACACTTTTCTTGTACCTGTTCAAGTATG